>JAOYNN010084418.1:0-11900 GCA_025770095.1 Goniobranchus kuniei | reverse complement strand
AAAATCAAATCAAGCCAACTTCTAGAAACCTAACAATGTGGAACAAAACAGAAGTTAAACTGATTGGTAAAGTTTTCATTGATATGGAAAACATAAAAAACAGAGAGAAGCACCGAGTGAAATTCGTGGTTGTGGATGACAATCATGATTTTATGTGCCTGCTAGGACCTGACACTTTGAAACTTTTCAGGCTCATTAAAATCCAGGAACATAATTTCATTAATTCAGTGAAGGATGACACAAATCTAGGTGACCTTGGCACTGCTCATTTGAAAGTAGACCCACAAATAAAACCAAGAAGCCTGCCAGCAAGAAAATTACCCCTAGCTCTTAAACCAAGAGTCAAACAAAGTTTGAATCATTTGTCAAAAGAGGAATTTTGAAACCCGTCGATGAACTGACAGATTGGGTTAACCAAATGGCAGTAGTTGAAAAGAAGAATGGAGACATCTGGATTTGTATAGATCCACAACAATTCAATAAAACGCTTATGTGAGAACACCATACATTTCCAACAATGAATGATGTACTGCCAGAACTACATAATGCCAAGATTGTCAGTAAACTTGATATTCAAGAAGCATATTGGCATGTATAGTTAGATGCTGAGTCATCAAAATTAACAGCAATGATCACACCATTCGGTAGATTTACATGGATGAGACTTCCATTTGGGCTAGAAGTATCAAGTGAAATCTTTCAGAAAAGAATCCAGCAAGCTCTTGTTGACCTATGAGGTTGTCAGAATGTTGCAGACGATATACTCATATATATGGGTCTGGAGAAACTGAGGAAGAAGCTTACATAGATCATGAAGAAAACTCGAAAGAACTACACAAAAGATTTGAAGAACAAAACATTAAGTTAAATGAAGAGAAATTGGAGCTCAGGGTAAAGGACATAACATTTTTAGGTCACAAACTGACAAAAGAAGGCATCAAACCAGATGAAAGCAAGGTTAAAGCAATTACTGAAAAGCCAGCACCCACTGATACAGGTGTAAGACGATTGTGTGGATTGGTGCAACATGTTGCAAGATTTGCTCCCAACCTTCACAATCTGATGGAACCATTGAGGCAGTTAACCAAGGAGGATGTACATTTCACCTGAATGCCAGACAGCATTCATCAAAACAAAAGAGGCAGTTGCACGATCTGCTGTTTTGCAATTCTATAACCCCTCCAAACCTTTAGTCATTCAAGTTGACGGTAGTCAATCAGGCTTCGGAGCAGTAATGATGCTCGACGGAAAACCTATAGAATATGTCTCAAAAACTCTAACTGACACTCAGAAATGTGGGCCCAGATTGAAAAGGAATTGCTTTCAGTTGTAGTTGGATTAGAAAGGTTTGATCAGTACACATATGGTAGACATACAATTGTTGAAAATGATCATAGTCCATTACAAAATATTCTTGCTAGACCATTGAACCAGGCCCCCAAAAGACTTCAGAACCTCATGATGAGTCTAAACAGGTATGATTTCAAATTCAAATATCTCAAAGGGAAGAAGCTAGTCATTGCAGATGCATTGAGCAGAGCATACCATGACACATCAGATCACCATGACATAGAGGACTATGGTGTCAACTGTTTGAACATCAAAGACAGCATCCTAGAACATATCAAGACAGAAACAGACAAGGATTTTGTAATGCAAGAGATGAAGACGTTTGTTCTCAATGGATGGCCCAACAAAGAAGCTGTTATGGAAGAATTGCGACCATTTTACCAAATGAAAGACTGCATTGTACACGATAATGAACTTTTTCTTATGGGAGAACGAGTAATTATTCCCAAACATTTGAGACTAGAGATCAAAAACAAACTGCATGGTGCACATATGGGGTATGATCCATGATAAGAAGAGCCAGAAATGCTTTTTTTTGGCCAAGGATCAATCAAGACATCAAAGACACAGTACAGAATTGTGACTCATGTCAAAGTATGAATCCAAGAAATCATAAAGAGAACCTCGAACAACATGAGGATGGTAACTACCCCTTTGTGAAAGTTTGTGTTGATTTCTGTCAAATATCTGGAAAACAATATCTTATCTTGGTGGATTATTTTTCTGACTTTATTGAAGTTGATCCCATGAAGAAGACAACATCATATCATACCATAGCATGATTGAAAATGCAGTTTGCGAGGTTTGGTATTCCAAAGATACTTATGTGTGACTGCGGTCCACAATTTACATCTGAAGAATTCAAAGCTTTTGTGAAAGAATGGAACATTGAACATAAAACCTCATCTCTGCACTACCACCGATGGAATGGAAAAGTTGAAGCAGCAGTTAAGTCAATAAAGCAAATCATCAAGAAGACGCATCACTCACAGAATGATGTTTATGCAGCGTTGTTAGAATTCAGGAATTCTCCGAAACAAGACACAAACCTGAGTTCTGCACAGAGGATGTTTGGGCGACACACACAGACTCTGCTACCAATACACAGACAAATGAGTGCACATATTGTAAAGACAAAGAGACATTAAAGAAGAGTAAAAAAGAGAAACATCAAATCAAGAAGGATCATGACAAATCTGCTGGAAACTTACCAAAACTTGCACTTGGACAATCAGTTTACTTTTGTCCATTCGATGGAAAACAAGCTTGGAAAAGAGGGAAAGTATCTGAAATACACCGGAATGGTCGCTCTTATAAGATCAAATGTCAAAACAAAGCATATGTATGCAACAGGGTACATATTAATCCAGCATGTGGAGAAGTCCCTAAAATGAACAATGCTGATTCAAATGCTAGTCAGCCTACAACCAGAATTTGTCCTAGCATAACTACTCGTCACAGATCTTTGGTCAAATCACTGGCGACAGCACATTCTCATCAACCAACTGAGTTTGACGTCGAACTGCTTGGTTCCACCAAACCAACCATAATCATTCCCCTTCGAACGCATATAGACATTCACACAAACAGACACACTGTAACCAGGAGTGGTCACATCAGCAAACCGCCACAGAAGCTCAACCTTTAGGTAGGTATGGCCTTCTGAATACTATGCTTCACAAAAATTGTGACTGCGACCACTCAAACAAGCGCATACCCACTAAGAGCATTGAAGACACCAAAGTAAGCTCTAGACCAGCAATAAAATGCAAACTTTTATCAATTCTTAGATACATAGAACACTGGATACACTTTTCGTAGAGCAAGACAGACATTGTCGGAAGATTAACTGTACAATGTATCTCACCAGAGAGAGAGAGAGTATGTGTGAGTGTGTGTGTGCGTGTGTGTGCTTGTATGTATGTGTGTGTTATTACTATTATTAGGTTGTTATTTCAAATTCATCTTTATTATCAGTTTTCAACTTTTCTTTTGGAAAAAGAACGATGTTGATGCATTGGTTTTGTATTCATTTAGTCCTTAGTTAATGTGTCACGTTACATTCAAGGTTAAGGTTGTTCTCAATAAAGATGGCTGATGAGCCCACATCGTATAAATCCTCGTCTCCAATAATCTTTATTCTTCATGCTAAGTTGTCCATATACACATGCACATATAGCTCTATCAACAACCAGGATAGCTGAGGGTTATTTCGGTGGCTTCAAAAACATTTCATGTTTTCCCGCAAAGAAATTTATCGCAGTTGCGAATTTCCGACTCTCTTCAATGATTTACAAAGAATCATAGGAGTCAGCAGAAGAAAGTCTGAACAACGTTAACAGAGATAGTATGTGACATCAGTGTGCTAAGACATTTCAGTGAAACATACGCGTTACACATTGTGTGTGTAGGTTGTGTGACGGTTAGCTAAAATGCTGTCCAGACACCCTAGCCTAGCATGAGGATGATAAGAGCTGGCAGACTACATCACACAACTTAGCCTAGCGAGTGGGGGCTGACGACTGAGCGTGGAGTGTGGACTTGTTTAGCCTATACTATAAGCCTAGGCCTCTAGGCCAATTAATAATACAGTGAGACAAGTACATTTGTTACTTTTGTAGTGGGTAGGCCGTAGGCGAAATCGGAGAAATTGTCATCGGTTTGCATTTTTTGTTTGTTGGGTTTTGATGCTGCTTTTCTTTTTAAAAATTTAATGGCAGACGAAGTCAACTTTGGTGGAAATCCAACAATTGGCTTATAATTTACAGGTCTGGGTTGACACATGTACTGCTCTATTCCAGCTCAAGAGTTTATTGTGTTACTAATAGTTATGTCTTTTCCCCTCAGACCTCCCCTAGTTTTTTCCTCTGTGGCGTTTTATTTTTATTTATCAACATTCTTATATATCGGCATCAAATCCTCTTCCCAAAGGATGTTGATATAAGCGGATTACACTGCAGCCTACCTTACCACTCTAGTGAGCTCCTTGGGAATGCTGTCCCTTGGAGCGTAGCCGCGCAGACATGCTGTCAGTAGGCAGTCCTGTCCAAAGTGAATTTTCCTGCCACAGCACTGCTCATTCCCTATGACATTTCCTTGTCATCCTTACACTGTCTTCTTGATCATCGTCATATTCTTTTACCCTTCTATTACTTCTATCAAAACTTTTTCCAAACTGTAGTGTCTTTTAATAATATTCACATGGCTGTAAAGTAAAACTCGGTTTTAACAGGATCATTGGCACCAGCAGTTTTTCCCTGTTATAAGCGAGTCCTGTTATATCCATTATCAAGGGTTACTACCAGTATTAATGCATCCTCAATGGCAACTTTCTGTTCCAAAATAAGCCCTTCCTATTCCTAATACTGGTAGGAGATGCCAAGCTAAATTTGAAATACTGTTGAAAGTGAAAGAAACATTTCTGCCAGCACCTCTTGCCTCCTTGATCACAAGTGATGAGTGATGTGTACAATGAATGAGCATAGTGTGTAGCCTATTAGTGTGTGAAATGAACATATTCGTTGACACTGCAGCGAGCACACAGCCCCAGTTGGCGATCTGGTCAGTGGGCTTCTAGCTAGTGATCACACAGGCCTAGTCATACCTCACCTCGCAATCTTGACTCTCAGTCAGTCCCTGTGTGTTCAGCCACATGGCGGCTGCTCATCACGTGAGGGTGAGAGTTGGATAATAAGAGAAGCATCCCCTCAGCGGGTGATATGTGTAATACGTTGGATGTTTGCTTGTACATTTATATGTGTTTAAGCAAACGATCACTTTCAAACTCACAAAAGGGCGAAATGACATTGTTGAGAAAAATTTGACACATCGAATACAACTTTGCAAGCAACAGGATCTGTTGAGACAAATATGACACATGAAATACAACTTTGCAAGCAGAAGGATCCCTGTTATATCCGAGTCAGCGCAAATTGTGCCCTGTTATAGCCCAGGTTCCTATTACTTACACATAGAGAGAGAGAAAAAACGGGGATTTGATTTGTCACTGTTATATCCGAGCTCCTGTAATAACTGAGGCTGTTATAAATGGACCCCACTGTATTTTGTTCATTTTTGCTTTTTGATAGGTTTCATCAGTTGGCTATATTCTATTCTAGTATTCTCCTCATTACTTCTTCATTGGTTATTTTTTTTGTTTCTACGTGATGATTGGGCTAGTCCTGAAGCATGACATTTCAAAGAGGTTTATTCTGATGATATCATGCTGGTGTAAGTAAAGCCCAGGCTTCACACCTGTATAGGGCAGTGGGGAATAAACATGTTCTCAAGATTCATAACTTAGTTGTTTGATTCTGACCCTTCCAGATTTTGGTACTCTTAAGGTACTGTTTTGCATTAGCTAGTTGTTTTCTTACTTCATGATTGAAGCCCCTCTCTAGTTAAAAGGGGCACAGTGATACTCAAAATGCTAGATATTTTCAATTGCTTCATCATTTGTAATTATATCTGTCTTCTTTTTTTAAGTTTTCTGCATCCATTTATTTGGTCTTCCTTATATTTAGCATTATATTTTTGCTTTCACTGTGTTCTATTGTGGCCTCCACTACGCTTTTCAGGCCAGATATCGGCTATTTGACAAGACTTCTGTGTCATCTGCATATCTTAAGTCTCTTGTCTTTTCATATATATGCATTGATGTTTGCTTCATCAGGTTGGTTTCATCTTTTATCTTTTTCTATTTTTACGTTTCTCATAATATCTTCTGTATAGATGTTAAGAGGTGAAGCGACAAAATGCAGCCTTGTCGTATTCCTTTGCCGACTGTAAAATGTATCCGTAGTAGTATTTTCAGGATGGACCATTGCTTTTTGTGTATTGTACAGATTGGAATCAGCAGATGTTAAATTCATGTCCTCAAGTGTCTTCCATGTAATGGTTTAGACTGACTGACACAATCAAAAGCCTTTGAATAGTCAATGAAACAAATTCATAGGTCTTGATTCATTTCATTGTGTTTTGAATCAACTGAAACAAAGCGGTAAGGAAGTACAGAGACCACAGCTCTCCAAGACACCAACCTTTTCATTCTCATTCTCTGCAGCCTGCAGACAAGAATTGGTTGAGTATTCTATTTTAAGCTTATCTAACACCATCACTTGTCGGTAACGAGCATCCCTGAACCTGATTGCCAAAGAATGGTCAATGTCTTAAATCAGGGTAAGATCTTCAAGACATCAGCTATAGTTGATCTGCTGATTTAAACGCTTAACTCTTGTTGGCTGCGCTCATTTGACTTTGATTGGGAGATCAACTCTCCTTCATTTGGACGGGGGCTGAACCGCAATGGAGATTCTGCTTCAATAAGTCAGTTGTCAGTATTGACAGAAAGAGAGTAATACCAATAGCAATAGAGAAGAGAGTCAGACAGACAGAAGCATAGACAGATAATGGCATAGAAAGACAGGGTGAGCTGGAGAGAGAGAGAGACAGACAATAGCAGAAAAAGACAGGGTGAGCTCAAGAGAGGGAGACAAACAGAGGCAGAGACAGGCTGACAGTTGACAGGGTCAGAGAAAGACTGACAGCTGAAGACTAAAGGTGTGAACTCATATCCTTGAGCCGTTGCATCACTTGCCTATCCTGGCACATTTACTGCTGACCATCCAGCCTGGTTCAGGGTTTGACCTTCTCAGTTGAATTAGACACCGCACTCATGTGGTCAAACACATGTAGCCATTTTAATTGCCGGTTGATTTCAAATTAATTGACATGTCCTTGCTATTTGTAAGAATGGTTGAAATTTATCTGAGTTAGGAAATTAATGCATCTTTAATAGAGAACAAATACAGATTTATTCTTTCGCCAAACTTTGTTTTATATTGGATTAACTGCATCAGACTGTTTAAAGCATGAATAACAAAATGACGAAATAATTCCAGTTTCCTTCCTCAAATGAACATAACATTCATCGGAAGTTCAATAATTTCTTATTTCTGACTCTGATTTTGATTTGTTTGGTTAGGTTTTCCCTAGATTTCCTATGTTCCACATCTTGTTTTTGGTCAGTGTCTTATCAGTTCAGTTAATTCTCTGTTTGCCCATTTGTTCTCTCATGTTCCTTGTTTAAAATAAAAAAAAGGTAAAAATAAATTAAGATTCCAATTTTTTCCTTTAAATTTTTAAATAGTTCCCTTCATGAAAAGGATATAACGGGTTGATATTATTATTATTATTATTATTATTATTATTATTATTATTATTATTATTATTATTATTAATATTTTTATGATTATAACTAGCCGGGATGCCCGGCTTTGCTCGGGTTTTAAGGTGGGTAAATTTGAATAATCACCGCCATGTCCAAAACCCTAACCTAGTCAGCCACTCAAATTTTTGATATAATGATAAGAAAAAGTTAAGAAAATAAAATGCATCATGTTTACCAACAAGGAGATGTCCCAAATGTGCAGTCATCAATCGACGTGCAAAGATTTTTTTCCCTCACACTTTTTTAGATCTCTGTGTCGTAGTGAAAATGCAGGGTAAAGGCTAAGTTCAGTCCCCCGATTTTGTTGAGTCCAGTTGAACCATACTCACGACAATTCTTTGGACATTTGTGTTTAGTGGTATAGTATGGTTTGTGATGGTGCGTGTTTGTGTGCATGTGTTTACTCATGTGTGAGCAAAGGAAATACTCATGCCCTTCAGTCCAGAGACTAAACACCCTGTACTATGTCGGCAGCATATGATATCAGTGAGCTCCAAACGATTGAATCTAACAGTAAAATGGGTGTTCTTCTCACATATTTGATCTGATTCAAGATACTATATCGTAAACCTACATTTCATTTTAAGGGTAGTGGCAAAGTTTCATATTTTTTTTATCACGTGGTGTCTGAGGTATACTGTTGCAAATTCAGCCAAAGCATTATTTGTAGTAAGATTAGACATGTATAATTAAAGTTGCAGATTGTTCCTCCAAGTCATTTGGTCAATTCCACTTTTGGTGGGCCGATTGCTCCAAGAGTATTGGCATTAATATATGATATGAAAAACCAAGTGGTGACTTGTATTAGATCTATTCTGAATTTTCACTGATTTTATTTTACTTTCTTTGAGATTCACTGTTTATTTGACTTGAGTTTTTCTCTCTCCTGTTTCCACAGCCTGACAGTGCTTATTCTCAAGGAAATTTTTCATTATCCATTCATTTTCCAACAGACTATCCGTTTAAACCTCCCAAGGTAATTAGGGCTTTCACTTATGTTTTTGTTTTGTTTTTGGTTGTTTGCTTTGTTTTGGATGTTTCTTTTTTTAATTTAACTCTTTGCTCGATCCGATCTCAGTGCTGATTTGTACCTCGAGCCGTAATATACAGCTTATGAAATTATCTTTCTAATCCAGTCCATATTTCCCATCTAGCGATACCAAAATGTTCAACCGGTATTAAGAAACGAATAACAAACTTTATCTCTTGCTTTTGGGCAGTTCAGACGAAAGCAATTCTTCTATTTTATTATTTTTTCCTAGTTTGTTTACACAATGCATAAGTGGCCGTGGTTTTCTGTCGCGATCGAAGTAGGACCATTAGGTTCATCTAGACCTCTAGTCGTCTGCTTAGATTTTTGGCTAAATAAACTTGTAATATGCTAGATTTATGGACTTATATTCATAAAAACTAGCCTTCAGTGTTCAGGTGAGGTTATAAACAACAATGAAGTTGCTAATGAGGGAGATTGCGACTGTGGTAATGGTGACAGTGATGAAGATGTGAATGGGCATGGTCTGGCTGCTGATTATGTGGGTAAAAGGGAAGGGGCCTTTGAAAAGAACTGTTACAGTTTTATAAAAGGGAAAGAGGAATGAAAATGATAATTCTGTTGATAGTATAGATCTAGATTCTAGATATCAGATCTAGGTCTAGACCTAAATCTAGATGTCAGACATAAAATTTGTTGCATAGATGTGTTTTACAGTATTTCAGTTATATACATTTTTTTAAAAACTATATGACCAATTTCATTGAAATTCTCATGGATTATGTGTACATATCTTAAAAACATTATCTTGGAGTTCTGGCATATTGGACCGACTGAACCTGAAATATTAGTCATGTAAGTTGGAATTTTTACGATAAATTATAGCGTGGTTTTTTTTCTTTATTTTCCTTAATTACCAAAGTGATAGATTTTTCATAACAAATTAATCCAGTACCATATATAGAAAGTTCAATTTCTCCCTTTATTTTAATATATGACACTTGTATGTTATTTTAAAAGTTAGACCAGCAATTAGCATAAATCATGAGCATTTCTGACCTCAGGCAGGGGGTAAAAAAATGGGTCAGTCCAGATCAGTAGGGAAAGAGTTAAGATCTGATTGTATTTTCTTTTTCACATCTGTTTCAGCGGTTGAGGCTAAGCCATTTTGTTTACTTTTTGCACCTGCCCAAAGCAAAAATCGCACAACACGACATTTACTGACTTTACTAAACATAAAAAGTCACCCAAATATAATAGTCACTCAAACAAATAAAGAACACATTGGCAGTTCAGTAAGAAATTGAGTGAGACCACATGGATGTCTTTTAACCTCTTGCCTCCTAGCTCTCTGGCTCTGCAATCAGCATCTCTCAAGAGCTAAAAGACAGTTGAAGTCTTCTATTGCAGTTCCCCGTACACTAATGTAGATCAGTCTAGAGAGAGTAGATGTGGTGAGGCTAGCCCTCCTGTCAGATATCATTCTCTTCATTGCAGAAAACCGTCTTAAAACTGGCATTGGATAGGGGGAACCTCAGGTAATTTCCATTACTGAATTTTGAATTGAATTGAATACTTTATTTGTCCAATGATTTGGAAATTTTTCATTATCACATTTCGTAGATTAAAAAAACAAACAAAAAAACAAAAACAAAACTCAATCATTCAACTGCTCACGCTCTCCTTCAGTCACTCTTAACTTACAGTCGTATTATAAAAGATCAAATTCACTATAATATCATGGACAATCATATGAATAATAACATTGCATAAATGTGTAAATGAAGTCAAATAAAATTATGCAGATCTACCATGTATGGATTCAATGAGACAGAGAGGGGGAGAGTAGAGGGAAAGAGACGGACAGACAGAGAAAGGCAGAGAGAGAAAGACAGGGAGGGACAGACAGACAAAGATATTCACACACACACACATACACATACACACATATATATATTGTGCCAATTTCAAAGGGATTAGTTGATAAATAAGATAAATACTGTCATTTTAGCGAAGTGGGTAAACAAATCCTGTATAGAGCAAAATGATCTTTTGTAACCTGCAGATTACTGCTTTCAGTGATTATTTGAACCGCCGACTTCTTGAATTAGCTGTCCCAGTTTCTCTTTCCATGTTGATATAGTTTTTCTGGTATCATTTAAAGTTATTTTGTCCCAGCACATTAAAGTTTTTTGTGTTAGAGATTCCTCTGTGAAATATTCTTGGATGAACTGCCCCCCTCTCACACTTTTTTTCTTATAAAGAGCGCCAATAACAGTCTAACCTGACGAGCTCAAAACCATCCCAAAACACCATCTAGATTCTGGAGTTAGATGCAAACAAAGGGCAATAATTCTATGAAGACGACACTTCTTCAAACCTTAACAAGCGGTTTTCTAACCCTTGAGAGCTGCAGTATCCAAAACTAATAGTGGCAAAGAGTCCCCGAGGAGGGGGAGGATTTCGACCTCTGGCCCAAGGACTAATAGATCTGTTAATGAAATTATCATTATTATTTTTTTCCGTTACAAATACAATAAATATGTTGCAAAAATAATTTTATGCACAGTTGTCACATTTGAACTTTCATAAGTATACATTTGAGCTTTCAATCTGCACATTTGAATTGACTATGTTGACATTTGACTTGGCATGTTACATTTGAGCCAGCGATGTTACATTTGACCTTGCTAAGTCACATTTGATCCCACAAAGTTGATATTTGACCGGAAAAAAATATAAAATAATTGCCAAAAAAGATCATGTGGAGGCTCTCTCCTGTAACGTCCCAGAATTGAAATAAGCAGAAAGAAGAAAATAAATGCGATAAGGAACCATATTATGAAAAGAGACAAAATACCTTTCTTCCCTTTGAAAACGCAGGTATAAATCCTCATTGTACGGATGAGATCACAATGATGGAATTGTCAAGGATGCCACGTTATGCTTTTGATATTGTCGCTGGGGAACAAATCGATAAAGATACTCTCCTGGGGGGTGTAGTCGGCAAAGTGAAGTATGGAGTACAAAGGTATCCCGGGATCATAATGCTTTACTTTGAATGTCAAATCATCCTCTTTCTTCCCCTCCCCCTTACACCCCCCCTAACCTCCCCAATCCCTGAAAATCCACAGACGTACGTTTTCTCATTCTCCCGCCCCAGAGAAACGATACATGATTCTCGGAGGAGGAAGACTAGAAGAATACCGTGTTTGATATTTTGTGTACTCACAATAAATCTTTTGTTCCTTTCTGCTGAATAAGAATTTTAAAAGGAAAAAAGAAAACAAAAAAAGAAAAAGGAAACGCTTCAGATTCTCAGATTCTCGG
>JAOYNN010084417.1:0-17853 GCA_025770095.1 Goniobranchus kuniei | reverse complement strand
AAATTTCATGTTTCTATGTAGTGTAGTTATACCCAAGTATCCTGTGCGCTTTTTTTTTTTTTTTTTAGCTTAGCTCTATTTGTAATAGATTATTATTATTGTGTTATTTTAAATCTTTGTCTTGTATTTCAGCATTCAACAGCATTTGTAATAGATTATTATTATTGTGTTATTTTAAATCTTTGTCTTGTATTTCAGCATTCAACACAGCAGGAAAACTATCCATATAATGGAATAAAAAACCTGTTGCTTTTTCCCCAAATAAACTTCATCAATAAACACCCCTTGTAGTCATTATAGTGCACGAGCAGCATTGCAAATAGCACCCTACTTTTGCATGCCAAATGCATAGGCAGCTTATTTTAGTGGATGAGTATTAAATGTATGCTTAAATTTGTTCCCCTTATGGAGTGCATTGTTATAATGACTGTATGAATGCACAGTGTAAACATATGGTTTTTCATTGTATTTGTTACTTTCAAGATGACTATACATAAAATATTATAAGTAATTGCTGCTTTGAAACATTTTATAGATTGAGTTATTCTGTTTACAGCATACAATTTTCCATTCTATGGAGTGCAATGGCATCCAGAGAAGAATAACTTCATGTGGGAGTCTGACAAGTCATTGGATCATTCCTCACATGCTGCCAAAGTTACACAATACATGGCAGATTTCTTTGTTGAAGAAGGTAATTTCAAAACTGTTATTGCCATTAATTTAAGGGAAATGGTTACTCTACAATGTGTACGATACACACATACAAAATGATTCATATCAAACATGCGTATTATGCTTGCACTCAAAACAAACAGTGCAAACATGCTCTAAACAAAAGAGATACATGTACTTTCTGACCAAAAACAAATGAACTGGAAAAATGGATGTATTGAAAACAAAAATTCTTTCACAGCAATCGTTCTCTACATTATGATTAATTTTATAAATCGCATATCATTTTATATCTGTAAAGTCTCCAGACCATAGTATATCTTCATTTAAAATTTGGTTGCCCCACATATCTTAACGAAAGAGTTAGAGATGTTTAAAGTTGACAACTATCTTTATACAGCAGTGATCGGCTATGCGTCCGCCGGCATTCTGTCCATTTAACCTAAGTGGCCTTTTTGATACAAAACACAATTTTTTCATTAAAAAACAGACCTCTAAGTGGCCAGTTCAAAATCAGGAATTTCGCCTAAATGTCAGTTTTGACTAGCAAAAACTTCCTAACCAACAATAATTTGCTGTTAATTCGTCAAATGCACTCATCAATTTGAATGAATGGGAAATTGCATTATCTGTTCAAATGCACGGAATAAAATTAGGGCCTAATGTGCCCAGTATATGTTATGGGTAGGCCATTGCACCATCATAATGGAGACAGCTGCCATTTACTTCTCACACATTTCCATTGGCTGAAAGTTTACATTACAGGTCTACGTAATTTTAGCCAATCACCTCTTGTCAATCTGTAGTGACCGCCTCTACCCTCTATTTCTTCACCCCTTAGTGGATTGAAATAATCGCCAGCCTGTCCTTTTTTTTTTGCGCTCTGGGTGTTTAAACATTGTAGGGCTATGTAATTTAAGCCAATCGCCTTTTGCCTGTCCATAGTGACCATCCCTTCCCTCTCTGTCACCTACTCACGAGCGCATCGTCTTTGGTCGTCCAGATGTCTTTGCTGACTAGCTGAGGTCTTTTTCAACGAATTGGTGCTAAGTGACCATATGACCATGATTGGATATGCAGACAAAGATTAAGGTGGAGGGAGGAGTTTACTGCTGAGACTGGCGGCACTTTCCTTGATTTCAATTTATGACTTTTACGTTGTCTTGGAAGGACAGAACAATTAAGTTTGCAAATAAATATGTAAGTGCCCTTCTTTCCTTTTCTTGGCATGTAAATGTGGAGTACAAAGGATTGGCTACCTATGTAACCTCCATAAACGAGGTCATCTTCCTTAAAGTCATCTTTTGGTTAAGTGTCCGTTTCGGCTATGTGTCCGTTTTTGCTTCATCCAACAGACCGGACACATAGCCAATCACTACTACAGTGCTGTACTTAAATTGGCGACCTCAATATTTTCCACTTTTGAAACCGCTCTTTAAAACAGGTGTACCAGTATTGAGTGAAAATGTCTATAGATCAAGCTATAACTTATGCAATAGATGTAAAAGCAGTTACTGTGCCACAAATATGTGAGAGACAAAATCAGAGTACCATAAGTTTTCAAGTGTACTGATTATTCGTATGTGGTCCAGTTCCAAAAGCGCTAATTAATACAAATTCAAGTACATGTATCAAAATGTTTGCACTAGAAGCAGTAACTATTTTCTCTGGTCGTCAACTCAGTGGGCCCATATTTTTTCAGTTAATGTAAATCCATCGACTGAAGCGTTAAATGTTCACAACATATTGTATATATCTGGAACATGAAACATAATAAAATAACAGACTGCACGGTAAGGAGAATTCGTACTTTAATACTTATCCCCCCTCACACTCCCTATGAAGGCTGTGTTTACATTGTACTTATTTATGACACATCTTGTTGTCACAAGTGCTTAGCACATGCTTTGGTCGCTTTTCGTTTGATCCATACCAACATCATTATCACACTGAAGTCAAATCGAAATGCTTACAATGCTACCATCAAACTTAAGGCAATTGATATGGCCATTGAAAAAGAGAATCAAGCAGCTTACTAAGAATTATTGTCCACCAGTACTTCGATTCTTTCTAGCCACAGGAAAAACTTGTTATTCTTTTAAAAATTAGGTGGTGCGGCTAAATGGTCAGAAAACACATTATTTGCACCAAAGTTGTTTTATTATCATTTTCATGTCGTACACAATACATCCATAAAATGTAAAAGACTTAAAATACACAAGAATGGTTCATGATTAAATTATGACATGCATTGTACTCCTGCTTATTTTTCAGCACGAAAAAGTCTTCACAAATTCAGTACAGATCAGGCAGTGGCCAAGGCAGTGATTGAAAATGACTATTTTGTTTACATCCCAAGCTCAACATATCAAGCCTATTTTTATAATGTATCATCAATATCATAATTTTCCTTGAAGCACAATGGATTTGAAACAAAGTATATATATATGTACATAATTCATGCCTGCTTGTCCCCTTTTGGGTGGACAGCTTTTGAGAATGGCTCATAAAAATGTCCGAATTCTGACATTTCTCAAATTCCAAACATATACATTTGTTTTAATCAATAATGAACTCCTCATTTTATTATAATGACTCTTTTTAAGTACTGTGAAATCTTGACAGATTGTTTACAACTAGTGCAACTATTATTTGAATTGTTAAATTAAATGTGTTTTTAATTTGAAATAATAGTGTACAAAAACCGTTTCTGAAAGTTATCATCATTCCATTAAACATTTTTAAAGCATTTCAAGTGCTGTGTAAATGTTTCCTTAAGTATTGCTGGAAATAAATGGAAATAAGGATTAAACAAAAAAAAACTAAAGACAAAAAGGGAAGCACTGCATGTGAATAAAATTTGTTTTAAAGAATTTATCTTTGGTGACCATGTAGTCCTGACCTATCATTACAAAAAAATCAAACAACAAAAATATCGGCTCTTAGCTTTTTAACTGTAAAATTAATCAATCATCTGATGTCCACAATGTTTGCAAGTTGCAAGCTGAGAGAAATCATAAGCCAAATGAGGATAGATAATGGGATAAGAGTTGGCCTTTTTAAATCTAACATTTCCTCATTTTTCTAAAGCCATGGTATTTCTTATAATTCATTTGTCATAATTGGAACCAATTAAAAGTTTAATTTCAAGTTTCATCAATTGTATGGTAGGTTACATTTAATTTATTATTCAGCTATACTCAGCATCTCCAACCATGTCATCAACCCAAATAATTATATTTTAGCATAACATAATCAGAGAAACTTTTTAGTGATACTGATCATAACAATTTTTACTTTAAGCACAAGTCTAGCAGACGTCCCAGAGTTTGCACAGTATAAAAATGATAACAGTTTTTGAACTGCTGACATTTTTGTTGCCGTTTATCTGAGAAAGTGATGGCATTTAGCACAACATATCAGTGACCTCCATGTCTTTTAAGTACCAGGCTCAACATTGCTTTTACTTTTTTTTGGAAAATTTTCATTGATGCTTAATGACTTTGAACATACGTGTAATATTCTTTTCAATTGTCATGGACTTTGACATGGATTATCTATGATTCTGGAGGTCATGATATCCAGAATACTTATTTAATATTGCTTTGCATGGCAGTTGACTCAAATGCTGATGAAATTTTTATCAGATAAGTCATTACATGTTACTACCTCTCTAAAGTTTTTACCTACACTTCTTAAAGAGTTTTGCAATGTTTAAAATACACGTTTGTGTATACGGTGTTTAAATTCCAAGTCAATCAAATGTTTTGTAGTAAAGTGAGTGATATTATTCACACAGTGGAAATGAGTGAAATACATGTCTAAATCTGATGTACACAGATTTTACTTTTATTCTGCTTTATTTAAAAGACAATCTTATACAGTAGTGGGACCTATGTTATTGGGACACCTTGGGAGATGAAACAATTTTTAATCGTCCTGATATCCCGATTTCCTGGCAAGAAGCTCAGACCAGTGGAAGTGTCATCATTGTATGCAAACCAACGAACGAATGTCTGTAATAGGACTGTCGAGGTTGAAAATTATGTAGCTCTGCCCCTAAAATTCTTTTCAACCACTGACCAGGAACTCCTGGCTGACTTTACAACCTTGCAGGTGACCAGACTGAATGCAACCAGCCTGTCAATTGTAAACGTCAGCAGTTATACCACTTGCAAGTGATAGACTTCATTACGCGGCTTGATTATCCACTGGGTATCTTCGCAGAGTTCATTTTCTTAGTTCATCTCATTGCTTCATGAAACAAGCCAACCGCCATTCATTGACAAGGTCTGTTATCTTAGTCTAGAAGTTAGCATGACACCTTTGCCAGTATCAGAACAATTTTTTTTGTTCATTTTGTTGTCTTAGACAACAACAGACTGGCTTATTCATGCATAATGTAGGGCATTGTGGCAAAAACTGAAAACATTTCACTTTAAATTACTTTGAAATTAAGAAAAAAACTTGACAAAACGTTCCAATTTGCCAAGGACCTTATCCTGATAAGCAATATAAATTATATAGAAAAAATTCCTTGTCTTGGAATTTCATCCAGATTTCCCATGTTTCCCGATTCCCCGGGACTCAGCAACAGAGGTCCGACCATGTAAATATATAAAGTATTGACTGTCTGTGTGTAATATTTAAATTAAAAACATATGATATTATTTATTGTGACAATCTCTACCTAAGAATGCTGATAAATGTTTACAAATGAACGGTTTTCCAAACACTTTCAGTATGGATTTGCAATTTTTAAAATGTATGGCTTTTAAATTCCAAGTAAAGTAAATGCTTGTAGTAAAGTGCTATCTATTCCCACAGTAGGCCAAGGCAAAAGTGAAATATGAATTTCAGGCTAAATCTAATGAAGGCAGATTTCACATTTCTTTTGCTTTTTTAAAAAGCAACTGAAAATGTTATGTATGTGATATAAAGTATTGTCTCTCTGTGTGTAATATTTATATTGAAAATCTATGATATTGTAGTGACAATTTATGTTTAAGAATGCAGATGAATTTTTTGCAAATGGACAGTTTTCTATATATTTAAAATATATTTATATATTACGTTGTCATTGTGAATTTGATGAAGCCCCATATCCATTCAGTGTGTAAGGCATTTTCCTCAACTTAATGTATAATTGAAAATTCCAAAATTTCACTCTTTGGCACCAATGTAATATTTATGTATATTAATTTATTTGATGCTGCCCATCCCATTTAAGGAGGGAAGTTTCGGACAAAATGAAAAAAGTGGTTTTATAACATGATCTGAACCTATTTTCCATGCGATAAATGTGTTTTGTTTTTTGTGTGGTTTTTTTTACACATTGCCTCCAAAAACTCCCTCCTTGATGGGACTTCAATGTTAGAGAATGATACTGAAGCTAAATCTCATGTATGTAGTAGGCCTATACACTTCTATATATACAGGAAGGTCCCAAAAGTAGTTCTGTTTGAGAAATCCTTATGAAAATTTTAATATTCTGTGAAACTTCATGAAATGAAATTCATTCAAAAAGGAATTTTTTGGCATAAAGCTAAGTACTGCAGGATTCTAAAACTTTAAAGCCATGAGCCAATTACAAAATACACCCTATATATATATTTCAACAAATTCCATTTGATCAGTGAAAGCGCAGAAGATTGGCCCCCCACTCCAGTAGCCTGAATCCGCTTGATGTTTACCTGTCAGGTCAACTGAAAAGCATTGTGTACAGACAATGGTATCAAAACACTGGTGAATTTAAAAAAGGATTAAGAGCTGTCAGTTGTTCTGTAAAATTCATTGTCAGAGAGCCATCAAACACTTCAAGAGCACATCAGGAAGTGCATTGACATCCAAGGTTGACACATTGATAACACCTGCTGTAGTAACAGAATTGATTTTTGTTATTTGATTAGAGAGCAATAATGTTTATGTCAACATGATCTAAATGTTAACTGATTTTCTTCTGAATCTGACCTTTTCGTTTAGTTTTTGATTGTCACCAAACTGTTGGAGCATTGGTTTGATTTTTTTTTTAATTCTGCCATTTTTGTTCATATGCAATTTATAACGCTCTTTTTAGATTCTCTATTATGGTTACAAAAAGCCTTTGGCTTTGTTCAATGAATATATGTATATTTTGAGGGCTAGAAACCTGAATAGGCCAGAAATAGTTTAGCCTTCTCAAAGTTAAGTTAGTGTGAAAGTACTGATTTTTAGTTTATTAGAACCCTGGACTAATACTGTTATGAAAAACAGATATCCCCCCACCCATACCCCCAAGACATTGTATGGTGTGAATAGGCCCTATCTCCAAATCCAATAATCTGGACATATGTTGTTCTGATTACCAGCCCTTGAAAACATTACATGTATATGTATCTATACATATGAAAATTCATGTGCGTTTGTGTAATACTAGAGTCGTTCGGAAAGTAATGAACCAATCAACATTTTTAGAATCTGTAAATGGTGTGCAATATCTTATCAAATGTAGCATCTCAGTACCAAGTCCCAGCATTGTCATCAAATGCCCAATGTTCATAAAACAAAACAAGATGGCTATCTCCCTTGAAAATTGATCAAAGACAGAGTTCAGGAGTTGCTAAATTTCTTCAAGCAAATGGAAAAAATCCAACTAAAATCCATAAGACATCATTGTCACATATGGTGAGAATGCTAAGAGCAAAAAGCATGTTAGGAAAAGCAAGTTCATACATGACATTGGTGTAGTCTGTTTAAAGGAGGCCACACTAGGTTTTTGGCTACCTACTCCCTAGCCGCCCTCCATCCTCAACCCACGATGAAAACATTGATCACATTAATGAGCTGGTAAGGATGTAGAGGCGCATAAAAATCAGGAAATGGCTACCATCCTAGAAATTTCACCAAGCATTCTCCATGATAATGTCTATTCTAAGCTTGGATTTTGAAAAGGTACCATATGATGGTTCTCACACAACTCTCCGATGATCAAAGTTGCAGCGATTAATTGCCTCTCAGACACCTTTGAAACAACATAAACAAAATGTTTGACTTTATGTTTGTGAAATATTACCCCAACCATCCCATAAATCGGACCTTGCTCCGTCTGATCATCACCTCTTCTGTCCCCTCAAATGCCACCTTGGAGGTCAGGAGTTCGACACAGATGAAGCCCTCATGAACAAGCTTATTGAATGGATGGCTAATAGCACGTTCCCACCAAGCAAGTCGCTCTAACAACAAACGTTAGATCGACATCGTTAACTGCAAATGCATACAATCTCTCTTTCTCATCAATTGCTGTTCCCTCTGGACTTACTTTGTTGGTCTGACAACTTTTAAGTCGTTCTAACAACCTTTTGACTTTATTGTGACAATAAAATTCCACCGACTGTCGGCCAACGGTGACCATCGTTCACCATGTCTCATCGTCTTGGCAGGAGTTGGTTGACATTTCCAGTCCAAGCAGAGTGACTGGGCAAAATTTTAACCGACCAAATGGAATTAAGGAATGACCGCAGCAAAAAAACTGATTGCAGATTCAGAATTAGCGCCCCAAATTTAAGTCAAGGTCCGAGCAGGAGTGTCTTTTTATCAATGCAAGCGGCCTCGTTGCAGCCATTGGCTGCAAATCTCAAACTTTATTTACCTTTCTTTAACACTCTCAATCATAGGGCTTACCTTAAAACACTATTTCCCACAGATATCCTTTGGACTTAGAGCTTGGATTGGATACTTAATTTGCCAAGATTGGTTGGCTATGAGCAGAGAAGTTCGGTAACACACAGACAGCAGACGTTAGGAAAATTGACTACAGACGACTGTTTTTTTTGTGTGAATTGCGTTGTCCTAAGTATGTAGAGCGATATTGTTAGAACAATGTGATTAGAACGACTCGTTTGTTGGGAACGCCCTGTAAGCTTGACAGAACTTCCTTCATGGAGGGCATACATTCATCAGCACACCACTGGTAAAAATGCATTTGATCATCAAGGCGATTACATCAAAAAGTAGACTCTGAGGAACCTTGTTCAATTTTTTATTGAATTACAATAAACAGATGTAAAGTTATGACAATTTTCATATTACTTTCAGAACAATGTAAATTGAAAACCTATGAAGACAATCTTCATTAAGGGATGCTTATGAATTTTTGCAAATATAACTCGCCTTTTCTACATAAGTTAATATAGTAGATTCTGCCCATAAGCACGCTGTGCAAGGGCACGATCTCCTCAAGAGCACGCTCTCCGACTCTGACGGAATTTTTACTATATAATTGGCATGCCCATAAGCACAGTCATGTAGGAGAAGCGCATGCTCTGCTGGTCATAAAATTGACAAAACGGTAAATAAATTTTGGTAAATACAGATTGGCGTATGGGTGTAAATTGTAAATATGTGTGAATGAAAGGCCACGTGCTATGGACAGTAAAATATGACGAACAACACACTTGTAGTACGGTAGGACACTCATACTAACAATGGAGTGTCTAGGCACGATGATCAACACCTTTGATATGAACCGACAATCGGTCGAAAAGGAAGGTAGACCTAGAAAAGCAATCTTGGCAGTCAGCCGTGTCATTGTTCTATGACTTAAATTGTTTAAACTATGATTCAATCATCTTTCCAACGCCGCCCACTCTTCATCCATTGCTTTCTAATCTAGTTTGCCCAACCCCATCTGTCAGTGTCAGTGTAAGTGTCAATGACTGTTCTTTCACTATCACTCCATTGCCCATCATTACTGCAACTTCTTTGTCGACAAAGGATACCCATGGGGGTGCTGCTCAAATATACAGTCAAGGGAAGCAATCGGTAAAGTACGACCCTGGTCTCCAAACTATCGGCCCTCGTGCTTAAGCACGGTCCGTCCAGGGGCACGCTTTGGCCTTCTCCCAAGCACCGTGCTAATGGGCGGAATCTACTGTAATAATTCAAAAAATATTGTATTTATATCATTGAAAATGTGATGAAGCCTTCTTGTCTTTTAGTTTTGACTTGTCGCAGTCCCTTATTTCTTAAAACTAAAAAATGATAAATAATGAGTTAATTTTTTAAACTTTCATTTGTTTTGTTTTCATTTTTGAGAAATTGCATGCACATTCTGATCATTTCATGTTGAGAAAGATTTGTAAACATTAACAATATAGAAAGACCACCAGCAGAGGTCCCCGGCTTTGCATGAGGTAAAAAGGACAGTCTGAAATTAGCTAATCATAGCAGATGGAAGCAAAATAAAAACAAACAAGCACACAAACATACACACACAAAAAAAGTCCTGATGGACACATTCAAACATGCCTGAAGACTTCTCGCAGTATCATTCCCAGTGTGATATAGTCCATTCCCTCCTTGAATTTTAGATCCTTGCTAGATTTTCTGGATTAGATATAGATCTAAAACTTAATCTAACATTATCGATTGGGGATATAATCTAGAATTATGCATCTGAAGGTAGATTTTGATGTACAGGTGGTGACGGAGTTGAAACCTTAGCCTATGATAAGACCTTGCAGTGAACTCGCCCAGTGAACAGAGCCTGACCGCATGCATTGACCGGGAAAGCCCAAAAAGCTTATTATAATAGTAGCCTATGATTTTAAGCTCCATGGGAAAGCCAAAAAAAGATAGAATGGCTGTGATCTAGGCCTCCAAAAATAGGAAGCCAAGGCTGTGATGATTGTGAAGGACATGAATGAAGGAAGCAATACTTTTCAATTAATTCAATGACCCAATCGATTGCCAATCAGTAATGAACTTTTGAGACGGTATTAAGGTTATATTTCAAATTTGTTTGTTCTACAAGCCTCAACAGAAGAGCTAGAGGTTTTCAGTCAGTAAATATGTTGTTTTTAGTATAAATGATAAGTGTAAGAAAAAAAGACAATAATATTGAGTTGATGTGCTGTTTACTTGAGCTGTGATCTGATACACATTTACTCTGAGAGATCAAGACAGTGTGTTGAAGCGGCTTGATGGGCATGCCAAAACTGTCATTATTTGGTCTATGCTCTGTACTGTTGAGTCTTGGGTATCAGAGCATTTTATTAAGATCAGCTCCATTGCATTTGCTTTGTCCAATGCTAGATTAGGCTTGAGCTTGCTGATTCCTGATCCACTCGGCCTGGAGATTGCCTCTAAAGTCTAAGGGCAAATTGGGCAGCTGCTAAAAACCTTATCAGTGTATCAGCCTTCATCAATTCACCATCAGAGCCAAAGTGTGAGTGTGAAGAAACTATATTTCAAGTTGTTTATGTTGTGCCGACAAACACTTTTTTCGAGATACAGCATCCATGTTTTCCATGACAAGACAACAGATGCCCTTCTCTTACTATTACATGAGCATTCACGTCTATAATAAAATGATGTTTTGACATAAGGGACATAAGAGGAAATGAATGATAGAGTGTAGATGTCCGCTTACTAACAGTACAGCAGAGAAGTTAATATTGTAATATGAACATTGGCAGCACATGTATATAAGGATTGGGATTTTTTTTGAAAATATGATTGTTTGACCTTAAAATCTGTTTCCATTAATTTCCAATAATTTCCTTGGGACAAATGAATTCAACGTTCTAACTACTAACTATTACAATAATTAGCATTTCGGTATAGTTTTCTGTATACCTCCAATATTTCTCTGGCCCAGTGGCTGTTCAATCAATTGAGGGTCAGAGTTCGAGTGTTCAACACTGGTGCAGCACATAATTATGACATAATACTTGGGTCCCAAAGCTGGCTGTACTTTGAGATTTCAATCATACCTTTTTTGCAGATAAAGGCTATAGTATATTCTTTTGATAGGGTACATTGCTCAAAATAATTATATCAACTGTGCATCACCATAAACGATGCCCAAGTGCAGCTATAACCAGCACCTGCATTTCTGTTTTTCTGACGTATCTAGGAGAGTGAGAACTTACTTGTAACCCGAGGTTACTTGAGTAATTTAAGCAGTCCCTCTAAAATGTAGTAAGAATCAGTCAGATTTCAGACACATGTATTAATCAAAGATATTCTTTTTACAAAATTAAAATTTTAATGAATAGATTTAAGTTTAAAAAAATAATTCTAGTTCTTCAATATCGAGCACTGTGTATGCAGTGTTTTTTTACTGGCCGTTAAAGTGTGACAGCATGGCTGTGGGGTCAAGGCTTGCAATTTGTAACCACGAGGCTCTGATTTTGAAAGCAGGCCGCGCCATGGTTCTGTTTAGTCCTTGGGAAAGGCCATTTAATTTACATATACATTATATTTTCTCGCCCCACCTAGGTGATATTGAATACCTGACCATAGGCAGAGAAGGATCTTGTCAGTATGCCAAAGTTAGCAAACCTGTAAAATGTCTGCATCTCTGTTACCTGTACACTAAACATGGAGTTGAGGTCTTTGGTTGGAAAAGGCCTGTCAGGGAACTCTCGTAAAGCATTTTGAGTACATTTAGTGGATTTAGCTCTATATAAAAGCTCAGATTGTTTTTTAAAAAGTGCTTCTGTTTGTTTATGAAAAGTTTGGCATTAATCGCCATGTGAATTGATGCAAGCACAGTACATGTGCCTTGGGGCATTCCAGTATTCATTATCACAGAGGATTCAAGTTTTGTTTTCTGTTTTCATTCTAACAAATTGAGGGCTTTTGGTCAGAAAATCTATAGTCCAAATAATAATAATAATTTTAATAAGGCCCATGTCTAGCAGTTTCATTCGTTTTTCCTTCAGGAGGTTGAGTTGTTTTGATCTAAGGGATCTTTGGGGAGTATATTTTTGTATGAATTGAGAAAGATTAGAGGTAAAGACCATCATTTAAGCATTGATAGGTTAAACATGAAATTTTATATGAAATTCTTGCTTTTATAGGTAGCCAATGAAGGGATCTCAGGTTAAACTTGAAATTTTATATGAAATTCTTGCTTTTATAGGTAGCCAATGAAGGGATCTCAGAATAGGGGTTATATGGTCCCTTTTCGGTGTCATTGAAATGAGCCTAGTTACTTTATTTTGGATTTCTGCAATTTATTAAGTTGTTTATCTGGCAGACCAACAAAAAGGGAATTACAATAATCCGATCTAGAAGTCACGAGAGCTCAAACAAGTTTATTTGTCGCTTCTGACCCATTCTCAAAAGGTGAGCAATAGAAAAATTTCAAAATAAAGTCAAACCTCTTGTAAAATTGTTCTCTTGAGACATATTTTGAATTATATTTTCAAGATAAGAAGATAAATTTGTCCACTTTTTCATATAAACTGGCTTTTAACGCATTGAATGATGTAATCACCACCGTTACTGATGACATACAAAAAATGACCTGAAACACACAAAATATGACTTCTCCAGCAGACACAGACTATTTAATGGATTATTTTTTTTAAGTATTTTGCTTGTCAATGCAAAGGGAATACCCAATTAGATCGTCACCTATCATTTTAGCATCTGTTATGTATGTCATCATAACGGTGGTGACCCATACTAGTTTTATACTTTTCCTCATTAATTAAAAAGGCAATAGGAAGGCCTGCTAGTTTCTTTAAGGAGCAATGGCGTTTGAAATTACATCAATTCAGTACTTGTCAAACCCTTTTAGTGCTCTGCAACATGTGTGTGATAGGTTATGATCACTGTCATTACATTGTATGTCACAGAACAGTAGTGATGAAAATGCCTGCTCTCTACCAAATCCTGCCATCCAGTTTTTTGAGGTGGCTTTTATTCCATATTTCTATGTTTTGAGAAGTGTCATCATTAGATTGACGCTGTTTTGTTCTATCTATAGTGTCTGTGAAGTGCTTTAATCGCGGACGTCATAGGTCTATTATGACATACAATCACTTCCATTGTGAGATGTAAGAAAACAACCAGGATTTCCAAAATTGTCACAGACGGGCACAAACAAGCCGCTACGGCCACACTGATCACCACCGTTACTTTTGGCTTTGAGTGACAGACAACGGTCTAGGTGATTTCAGTGACTAAAGGAACACTATACACCAGAAATAACACTCATATCCAGCACTGCTTATCATGTGCCATCAAAAGGTAGCCGCTGGATGCAGAACAACAGGTAGAACCTGGTGAAATTGGGGGAGTTACTCCCGTTATGAAATGACATACACTGAAGTCAACTAATAACGACAACAGAAATAACAAGAACTCTGCAATAATGAGACATTTTTCAATCCCTGTTTTTTTTATCCTTCTTACTCTTTGCAATAAATGATTGGGTTTAACAAGAGCTCATGGATGACCATCTCGGTAGTGAGAGGTTTTTTTTGTACCTGATCAAAAACTTTCTCGATTCTCAGCCCACCACCACCTCGTTGTCCATTTATCGCCGGTGGGGCACACCTGATGCTGGCTGGTTACACAGACATTGATCAAAAAGGGGTCCTTCTCCCCTTTCATCTTCGTCTGACTCGAGTGTGCATGGTGCCTTGGCGT
Source organism: Goniobranchus kuniei (assembly GCA_025770095.1). Classification (NCBI taxonomy): domain Eukaryota; kingdom Metazoa; phylum Mollusca; class Gastropoda; order Nudibranchia; family Chromodorididae; genus Goniobranchus; species Goniobranchus kuniei. The sequence goes on along the minus strand of JAOYNN010084417.1, from coordinate 3,756 downwards.
TCTCATGCCGTGCATAGTAATAGGCCTATGATGTCTGTTACAAGATAAGATTATTTTCTTTTATTTCTCCTTGTAAACAGGTCATTAGGGAATAACGAGAACTTGGCAATAGCAAGAACATGTGCCTGGTCCACCCATTCTCGCTATTACAGTTTCACTATACACAACTTTAATAAACAATTTTAAGGGAAGACGACTTATGGCATATCTGATCCATTCATTTGAAGGTTTGGAGAGGCCATGGAATGACAGAAGGCTGTATCATTTCAAAGCTGTATTTTCTCGGGGGCTTTTCTACATCAAAATTGGGTCTAAGTATGACTGACACAGTAACGGGAGTGATCAAGATTTTAAGGATCGACTTTAAAGCAATGGGAGCTTTCTTGAAAAAAAAAAGTTGGTCCTGTTGAAAAGTCTAGGAAGATTTCATACCCTTGCCAAATTTGATTGATCCTGCTCACTTCTAAGAATAACTGCAACCCTCACAAAATAGTGACAGTCCTTGTGTAACAAAATCATCACAGAAAAAGAGGCTATTTTGACACTTCAACTTCAAAGTGGTTTCATCACAAGACACTGTAAAGAAAAGTGCCAGTTTTTATTTTATCTCTTCAACTTATTAACATAAAGGTGAACTTGTTAAATATCATAATTTGTTGTTTTATTGGATACATTATAGTAAATTTTAAGAGGGCCAATTAACAGGGTCACCTTTTGAGAATGGGTCATGTGAGAAATCCTTTGCAGAACTTTAAAATTTGTATTGTCTTGTTACCTGCCCATTGAAAAATATTGGGTTATGGATGAAGTTGTGGGCTAAGATGCTGGTCATAACAGGGGTAAATAGAAAAACATTGTTTCATGAAAACAGCTGGTTATTCAATATTATGCAAAGTGGGTTATAAAGCAGCGGGTTATTAGACAGTGACTATTGTATCAAGATGGTTTTGTTTTATTGTAATGATAGCTATGCATACCGTTTTATTTATATGTCATATTTTTATACAATTAATTCTTTATTTTAAATGTTATCTCATGCATATTGATTGATACTAATATTTTTAATGTGTAAAGCGCTTGGAGCTTGTTTTAACACGGGACACGGGGATGAGCGCTTTAGAAATTTTATCTATCTATGATTACAAGTTACCTATAAAGTAAAGAATGGCATCTTCTACTCCCCTGTTAGATTAATAAGTGAATTGGAGTGGGTCCAGACATTGTTCACAAGAATTCAGAATGGCGTTTAGTACAATTCTGTCAATGCACTTCATTAAGATAGATGAAGTGCCACTAGTCCTACATCATTCATATGAATGTTGTAGCATTTTGGAACAAGTGAGATCTCGGACATTTTCCAGGCATTGGGTATTTGATTTCACTTCAGCGATAGATTAAAATATAATAGGAATATACGCTACAAAGAACATGTGACATTACATTGTCTGGTCCACACGCCTTTTTGATTCTGTCTTAAAAACAGCTTATTGACATCACATTCATCAACTATCAGGTGTTTATTGTCATTATTACTCGCAACAGTGTTTCTAATATCATCTATTTGTTCACTTAAATCAAAATAGTCAAATTTATTATTACCACTCTATTCATCCCCAAAGGGAAATTTGTCTTTTGGTGTTTAATCGAAAACCGAGCGTCAGCCGTAAAAACAGCGCCGCAAAACGGAGGCAATTTGTGTTAATAACCTTGCCCGAAGGATAAATCACAATGCCCACACCGGGAATCGATCCTGTGACCCTTTGGTTGCAAGACAAATGCACTACTATTGTGCCACTGTGACCACTATTTAGCATGAAATGAGTTAAGTTGAGCAACATATTCTTTTTCTTTACATTTCTCAAAGTACATATTCAATCTCTTGTCACTGTAGCCTATGATATTTTTCATTCTGTTCCGTACACAATGTTGTTTGACCTAAATTTTTCTACAATTTTTGTTTTGTATTCTTTTTTGTATTTAGTAATGTGATGGTTTCTTTTTTTTTTTTTCTAAACTGATTTTTCTTTGCATCATTCTTCTCCATGAATGTGCTTTTTTTCATTAACAGTTGTTTCAAATGTTTTAATTCTTTTCATTGACACCCAGGGTTTGTTGTTAACATGAAAAAACCCCAAAACAAAACAAAAAAACTAACAACAACAAAACAAAAAACAACCTACAACAACAACAACAAAACCCAACCCAACCCAAAAGCAATAAAAAGAAAACTTGTGAAACCAAGAATTCTGGATTTAGAGATCTAGACTCTGGAAGAGAGCTTTATTATTTTCTAGTATAATTTAGTTCTAGTGTTCTAGTAGTCCACCACTACCTTTGAGCATTCTAGATTCACTATCTTCAAGCAGGCGAGGCATACATCAAGAATGCAGAATTGTGTTCAATTTAGATGAGGTCTAGATTCTAGACTCACAACATAATTTTGAGTCAATAGCTAATGCCCATTTAGACCTAACCCCAACCCTCTAAAGAAATAATAGCCTCTATTTCTGCAAACTGGCAAAAAAAGAAAACAAACCCAGCAAAACATGTTGTTATGAGGTATGATGTAGGCCTATCTCTCTATGGAAATCCTGTTTTTTATGTACTGTAATCATAATAATACTATAATTCAACTGGTACAGCAACTGAAATATAATGAACATACTGCTATCAATGCTTGAAATTATCCATGATATCAGATATGCACAATGTGCAAAACTATCTAGCTGGTGTTTAGCAGCAATGAGACAATCAACTCTGTTAGCGAGATCATAAAATGAACGGTTCATATTCTTTTACATAGCTAACTTTAACGAAGCAACATTATCAAATAACTATAAAGAACAAGCAACACATTTGTCTGTAAAAAAAAAAAAGAAAAGGAAAAGAAACAAACCTCTCATGTTTGAATTCATACGTAAAATTTTATTTTTGCATTCTGAGGTCAATAGGTGAGAAATACAATGATGATTTATACTATACTTTTGACCACGAGTTAAGTGTTGGGTAAAGAAAAACAACAATCGAAATGACCCAATATTCAACGACTGTTCCTACTTTACTGCTGTCACAGCTACAAATACTTTAACAATGTATGCACCCATATATGTCATATATTACCACTATAAAAAACAGAAACATTTGTCTTATTCTTTGTGTTAACAGTTTAGAACACAACAAATACAAAGAAATTCTCTGTACAAATCGCACTTGTAACACCGATGTATACATTCATAGAATTAAAGAAACAGATACAACATCATAATATTGAATAATCATTCATTCCTTAAATGCTAATTTTGTTGTTTTTTTCAGCACCTGCAACTTTATATTCTTTATCCTTTAAAATAAAACAACCCACATATACAAACAAGAAGCACTATATGAGTAGAATTAAAATGCTGACCAAATATGTGAGAAACATTTGTCAGACCTCAACAACAAAAATGAGTCATATACAAATGCAAATGAATACAAGAGTTTGAGAACAAATAGACCATCATCTCCTTTTGAAGCCATATTTCTTCCTTTCATAAAATAAGTCAGTCTTCGCACTTCCAAGGTTGACAATCTTTGGGCATCCATCTCTCTGAGGAAAAACATTTATTAAAAAGTAAATAATGTGTAAAAGCCTTTTAAAACAAACATCCATGGTATCCATATCAGATATGATTAAAATGAGAAGATGGAAGTAGATAGGACATATCAGCCGCATGCCAGATACAGCAATACCCAAGAAAGCCCTCAGGTGGACCC
>JAOYNN010084306.1:0-11901 GCA_025770095.1 Goniobranchus kuniei | reverse complement strand
TGTTTGTTGTTGTTTTTGTATGTTTGTTTATGTTGGGGTTTGTTTGGTTTTTTTGTTGTTGTTTTTTTTTGGGGGGGTTGTTTTCTTTGTATTGACCCGGAAGTTATATTTATAAACTCTAGAGGTCACCAATGGGATTGCAAGTTATTTTTAACATCTATGCTGTTTCGCGCCGTTGTTACTGATTGGCGAAGCGAAGCCCGTCACGCTCCACATCACATGTTGATCACGCACAGGTCGTCCTGCCATGAACCGAAGCCATGCTCTTTCTTTCTTTCAATCAACTTGACCTGCAGGTTATATTTATTACCAACTTTAGAGGTCACCAATGACAATGCAAGTTATTTTATGCTTCTTCGAAGTCTCACGCGTTTATTATCGGCCAGCAAAGTAGGAGTCAGCGTCTTCCGCCATCTTGTCTCGAGCCTCACTGGGCTTCAGCCTTGCCTCAGCAATTTTCACTCGCCCTGACGTGTGTCGTATTCTTTCCATGTAGACAGTGGTTGTTTTTGCTAGTTTAAAACCTCAATTGTAGATACAAAGAAGTTGATACAAACAAAAATTACTATATTTTATGCAGAGAGAACAAATTACAGGCTTCAACTTCAAGGTGAACCCAGAATGCATCCCCCCATCCCCACCTTTTACAACTGACCTATGTCACCAGTCCTTCACTCCTTGGCGTCACTTCCGGTAAAATGGCTGCGCCCTACCAGGGTTAACAACCTAGCTTTGTTCCCATGTTCAGGAAACTCAATTTATGTTCAAAAAAGGATTGTTATTTTTACTTTAAAGATAGTTTTGGTTAATTTTTTTTTATTTCGAGACAAAGATGTTTGAAAAAACATTTTTATCTATATGAAACAATCAACAAAAAATTTTAACTTGAAATAAAGAAATATTTTACTGCACAATTTTTAAGTTAACCTGATAATAATATGTATCCTTTTGACTAAAAAGAAAAAATCGGGACTTTTTGAAAAAAGTGCACCTTGTGACCGTCAAAGGGCAATAACACAGTGATGGCCGACACGATAAATTTGGCAAACAAGTGGATTTGAACTCTCAGGGTTTCCAATTATTAGAAAAAATAGGTTTTATGAACCCCCAGAAGGCAGGAGGGTTTCACCCACTGGCCCGTGGTCCATAAGCAGTCTGTGTCTGCAGAGGAGGTCATATTTTGTGTGCTTAAGGACATTTTGTATGTCATCAGTAAAGGTGGTGACCACATCATGCAAAGCATTAAAAGCCACTTTATCTGAAAAAGGAGGACAAAGTTTTCTTCTAATCTTGAAAATAGAATCCAAATACATCTCAAGAAAACAATTGTACAAGAGTTTTGACTTTATTTTGAACATGATATTCCATTGGTCCTGCAACGAAATCAGGGGTCACCTTTTGAGAATGGGTCATATATGTATAATTATAAATAGTAAGCGCGATCAATACAACCCTGCCGAACTCCTGTGCTACATTGAACCATTTTGTTACACCTGACATCCTTATCCTTACGGTAGTCTGGCTGTTCTTACAGAGAGCAATTACATTTTCCAAAAGTTGTCCCATCACTCCGTACTTTTCAAGTATTTCCCAGAGTTTTTCTCTTAGTCTATCAAAGGCTTCTTCTTGGTCGATAAAGCAACATTTAATACAGTAGAGTCATACCCCACTGCCCCTTCGCATACCTGTCTTAAAGCAAAGGCGGCATCATACACCCCTCCCCCCCCCCCTTCCCTATGAGTGACCTGTATTATCATCTCCATCCAAGTGCACTTCTTAGTTTACATTACGAAATATTGATAACTTCATGTATGACAAAATGAATGCGCGGACAAAAATGGATGTGCAGTTATGCGGCCCAAAGCTGAACATTGAATGATGAAAGCTGGATGCGTGGAAGATAGAATGGTAAAATAGCATCCTATGCTCAAAAAGTGAGCAATAAATGGCATGGTTCATAAATGACTTGACTTTTTGACAAAGATTTTTCTACTAAAACATTTTTATAAAGTGACTCTCATTTGGTAATGTTTGAAGCAAGAACTAGGATACTGAACACTGACGATAGAGGCATCAAAACGTATGGCATTGATTGTGGCAACATTTTTTCAAGGTGTTAATTTGAGAGCTCATATACAAATGTACATTGTAAATAGTCCTTATTTATGTCCCCCAGTATAGGCCTTCAAAAGTGTACTGAACTGTAGCAAGTTGAGCTGTTCCCCTAGCTCCCAAAAAGATTGAAGCCACTTACACTATAATTATGTTGTCCTTAAGTCTAATCTCTTAAGTGTCACCAGAAAATCTGTAGTTCGTTTGGACTTTTTAAAAGTTGATCACAAGATGGTTTTTGTCCAACGCCCTGACTTATGCTACTTTCAAAATAAGTATCTTTTGTTTGTTTGAGTTTTTTCTGGTTTTTGCTGGGTTTTTTTTTTTTATTGTACTTTTGTTTGTTTTTATTATTTTTGTTTTAAATCCTTTAACAAATATATCTTTGGAGTAAGGCACTTATCAAGCCTTCATGGCCATAAGATCTGTGGAAAGTGATTCCAAAATTTTAATTTCTGATTTATGGGATCCCATGTCATATGCGTACGGTACGTATTGTTCTGTAGGCTCAAGTCATGTGGTGCTAGTATGTCATGTAGTGAATGATTGACCTGAATGTTGGTTGTCTTACCTGAATAGATCAGTAATTCTTAACCTTTTTCACCTCATTTCCCTCTTTATGGAATCGCAGATGTTTCATTTCCCCTATGACAAATAAGAGTAAAAATGATAGCTAAATTATGTAGTGTTTTCAGTTGTTAGTTCTAACAGAGCTTCCTTGATGGATGAATTTTGATCCCCATATGATATAAATAATTTTTTTTTTTTTTCAAAATTCAATAAAAATTTGAACAGCTGGTCCATTTCTCACATACAATGTTTTACTACCATTATTTCATGACATGACAATCAATACCAATAGATAAGTAACAGGGAAGGCATCTTACTAAATGTTTCAGGTTTTATTTTTGAGGGTCAAGATATTTCTCACACACAAAAATAAAAACAAAAACAATATTAACAGATCAAGGAATTTCTGTCTCTGACATAAAAACAAATCACAATTCTATATACACAGTTGTATGTTCACCCAAACATCACACATTCAGTATTATCAAAATTCAAGGATCTCGCTCCACTTAATTTTACTATTGTGGTACATTTTACATGAGGTAAGTCTTAATGTTTGCTTTTATGAATGCCTTTTACTGTAAATCATGTCTATTTTGTGAAGTGCCCCGAAACTCTCGAGTGGATGATAGGCGCTACATAAGCAAATACTGTTATTATTATTATGAACTATTACAAAGTTTCCTAAGAATCAATCAGAAAACTCTCATCAATTCATGAATGACCAGATTACCAAAAACAAAAATAAATGAAAAGGGAATATCAAGCATAAACAAAAGTTTCATTAGACCTTAAGGTGCAGGTGGAGAAGTGAGGCAGACCGAAGAACGTAAAGTGGAAAATGAAGATTTCCAATGCATGGACATTTTATTTAGATATGCAATAGAATCCCCGTAACCCGAAATTTTAGGGACCCCCTAAACCATTCATACTCTCATTTACACAATACAAAATATAATAGATTTGGATCAACAGGTATTCATCTTTCATTCAGTCTCTTACTTCACCTCCAATGTCTGCACAGTGCTTTCTTTTAATAGCCATCACTGACTGAGCTGAGTAAAGCTAAAATAAAAAACTATTGAAACTCGTGCGATAGGCCTAGTGATACTGTAATGATAGATGCATGATGAGCGGCAACTCAGATCTCTGAGTCGAAATGAAACTGCGCCTGCCGTCAATGCTAGGCCCTAATAGGCCTATGGCTAAGCTGTAGGCCTAGAGATCTACACACCCTTCTCCTCCGGTTTGAAAACCAATCATTGTGAAGCCCTGACAACAAAGAAAGCGCACACACAAGCATGCAAACACAGAGACACATACACACACCAAGGAGCAGACTTAAACACATGTGCGGACTACGCCAGCGAGATCATCTATCATCTTGCCTTCGTAATATTAGGGCCTAGCATCTCGCCTTCGTGATTCTACCCCCCCCCTCCCTTCTGTTCAATTTGCAGTGTTGGTCAAGCGCAGTGAATGAAGGGTTTGTCCACCACTCCAGCCCCTGCCCCTGCTCCTCACCTCAGCGAGCTCAGCAGTTGGAGGCCACATGAGCGAAAGAATAAATCTAGTGTTTAGAAGGAGAGGAAGGCCTCAAACTAGTCCTCTTGTGAACACACCAGTTGGGCCGGGCAAACCAGCATTCAGCGCCTTGAGCAATGTCAGTGACTTAAGCCTAGGCAAACCAGTGTAGAGCGCCCAGTGCTGTGATGTGTCGACATGAAGCGCTTCAGGATGGTTACGATTAATAAAAATGCTCTGTTTCATTTCGCCAGGCATTGGGTGTGTCCACCTTCCCGAATTATTGAAGAAGATAGAACGAAAGACTAAGGGAAGAAGCTTTCAAGCTGGTTCAGTTTAAAGACAGTCGCGCTTAGTGGCATTTCGGTTTATCGTACAAAATGGTACAAAGACAAAGAAGAAACTCGTACAATTTATCGATGTCTGCGGTTTATGTAATTTTTTGGTTTAGCTTCTTTCAGTTTAAAGGGATTCCACTGTATAATACTTACTTTCAACCTACAATTTCCCTTTCAAGCACATTTATGCACAGATCAGCTTGATCTAGATCAAAGATGAAAACCATTCATGCATATTCTCTTTTATTTACTTTTAACTTTAACTTGAAGTTTATCAAGCAAGTTGCTTATGAAACAAATAATGTGCATCAGCATTTAAGATTTTCTTGACAGTGCTTTTATAACTTCTGTTGGTCTTTGCAGGGAGTGATTTGGCTCTTTGGATTTGAACCTAAACCTTCGTGAGGTTTCGCTGTGCTTTTTCCCCATGATCTAATATTGTTGTTTTTTTCTTGAGGCTTTGGCTGTTCGGCAGTAGTAGATCTTTTTGTTTCTCTTTTTCTTTTTCTTTTTCTATTGAAGTGATATAAGGAAGTGAATTTGGAATATCTAATACTGTAGGAATAGTTTGTCCGGTTTGAGTCTATTGTTTTTAGGTGGAGAAAATTGTAAATCTTCAAAATATACTGCGGGAAACGGTACACTTCTGGCAGTGTAAAGAGTGTCAGGGCGATGTTCCATTTGCAGATAACAGATAACAGGTCATTAAGTTGTTGATTTTCACTTAACACAGCACACAAACATACACAGGCATCCACACAGACAATACAAAACTAAAGCAACTGACGTTGATTTACAGTGGCAATGTAATGCAGAGATGAGAATTGTGTTTAAAAGATGTCACTGTCATCAGGAGCATCCAAATCTGTGTACTGTATGAGCTGCCTGGGATCAGACCTCCTGTAAAAGTAAATCAAAACAAGCACATTCCATTTAATCAGCATGATTTTTTCACTCTTAAAACAAAAATTAAGATACAGGCAGGAAAAACTATTGCTCAATTCCCCCTCCTAACACCAAACCTCATCAGCATCTTCCACTGCAGGAGTTGTTTAGTTGATAAAGGTGTGATGAAAGCAATGAATGTATCACCACCCTGGAAGCATTTGGCCAATTAACCCAATGTGTCATCCATTTTGTTCATCAATCAGCTGATGACATTTGATTGCCAGTAATTGTGTTTGAAAGGAGTTTTGACACTTCATTCCTTAACTATGAGGCTCTCAGCAAACCTTAAGGCTACTATCACAGACTAACAATGAACAGACAGTACAGCAAGGCCTACTTCCGGTAATCCGACACTAGCTTAGCAACGACTTTTATCAGGGTAAAATTAAAAACAGGGTTAGAAGTGGCTTAATGTGATAAAAATTCAAAGCCTTTTCAAGGTCCAAAAATGCGTTTTCAAGGGTTCAAATGAAATTAAACTATGCATGGTGTGTCCATACACTCAAGTGAGCTTACGGGACTCACTGCTTAAAAATCCAGCAATAATGGCGGCCATTCGTGAATTAACAAATCTGTCTTAGCGGCACATGATCGTTCAAAAATGTATCCTTTTGAGTTTGGTTGATTCAGATTTCCAAATAATTGTCATTTTCAAGGTTTTTCAAGGCTTCTTGGTAAAATTCAAGGCTTTTGAAGGTTTTTTCAAGGTCCTAATTTCAAGGTCCTTATTTTTTTCAAGGTTTTTTCAATGTTTCTCAAGATTATTTCTCACCCTGTATAAAAGTGTAGAGCAGGGGTAAAAGTTGGCAAGACATAAAAAGCCTGAAATTCTGGAAAGCTATTATCAAAAGGCCTGAAACTGAAAATGACAATGACTTCTCCCTCCCCCCTCACACACACACATACACACACACAATTGTAAACTACCATTTCATGAAGTAGAAACCAAGTACCAGATAGCCTAACAGCGATTTGGTCCAGAACGGCCACATCGATAATTTCACAATAAATGGTTTGATCATCAACAGACCTAGACCTAGATATATGTAAAATCTACATATAGAATAGTAATGTAGAATTTGAGGATGCGGAGAGACGAGTGATCTTAAAGATGCAGCGAGACTAGTGATCTTAAAACAGTGCACCACATTAATATTAAATTAAATAGTAAGCCTACTTATACACTAGACAATAAATGGCATGAGGATTCCATCCAATCATTCAACAGTGGATCCTATAATCTTTTCTCAGAAGCCAACTCCATTCCAACCCTATATCTCCTACCTTTCCCTCTACAGTTTCCAACCCGCAATTTCTTTTTTCCTGTTTGAGACCTATTATACCGGTATGGAGATATCCATTTCCGGGCACATTTTTGAAAGTGTCCACAAATAGGACACTGGCTGTATTACTGAGTTAGAGCATACAGGCAGCTTAAGCATAACTTATCTGGGAAACAGCACAAATCAGAATTCTCACCAATGTTCATCATTATGTAGTAGAACGTTCACATTCATGCACACATACATAATGTAAAGATGGCATTTGTATAGTACCTTTTCCATGGCTTAATGCTCAGGGCACTTACAATGACATTTTACTCCCCTCACCAACAGCACCACAGAACATTTAGAACAAGACTTACAGCCTATTAGGGGCAAATACATTTTTCCAGAGACAGCTCTGTCATAACGGCCAGGTACTCCTTCATACCTGAGGCAAATGCAGTAAGCATGGTAAAGTGCCTTACCCAAAGACATAAAATCAATGACATGCGGATATAAGAAGCCTGACCGCACACTAGCATGGCTTGAACCCATGCGGTCACGCATGCTTGTCCTAACCATGGTGAATGCCCCATCACTCACGACTCATGCCGATGTTTTCACCACTTAGCCACCGACGTCCGTATATATAAAGACCTCATTGATTTTGTGATCACATCTGATGTTTAAAAATCTTTACAGACACTCTCAACCCTTAAAATGGTGACACACAAACAAATAAACACACATGTCAATCCATAAAGACAAGGCATAGAGGCATACTTTTCTCCACCCTTTTATCCAGTTATTACAAAATTAAAAGCTACAAATTTGTTTCACTCACAGCTCTTGTAGTTACCTGTAAGGCCTTGAAGGTGGACCTCCACGTCGGTAATCAGGTGGGGGGCGTGAATCTCTAACTGGAAAAGGACCCTGATAACCTGGATAGAATCAAAACAACACTGAATCAACTAATATGAATTGTATTATTTGGATTGATCAAGTGGTAAGTTCTAAGACATGTTTACTCTTGTGTGTGGTACAAATACGCAGATTTTGCCCTGCCTCCCATTAGATCAAAGGTGATGGTACACGGGAAACAAAAAAAAAACCCCAAAAAAGGGACAAAAGACAAAATAGATCAGACAATTGCTAAATACTGTACACCACATAAACAAAACCTCTGGTACAAAAAGCTATGATGCCGGCAATCGTTATCAAAACAAATTTCAGTATCCCCCATCCTCCCATCAATCCCCACCAACTTTCCCTCATCTTTAATGTAGTACATGGGTCCAGTAAAAACCAAAGCCAAAAAGCAAGTCTTACCTCCACCAAAGCCTAACCTGCCTTGGAAAGGGCTATTCATCATAGGGCCTGGGGCGGGGGCCTGATTCTGTGGGACAGGCTGTGGAGGTGGTGGCGGTGGTGGCTTGGGCCTGCTGCTGGGATGCTCTGGTAGGGATGGCCTTTTGGGATCTATCAGATAGTTGTTGAAAAACTTCACCTGAAATAAGATGACAAGATGTCAAGTTGAAAAGTCTTCGTCCTTTGAAAATTAAACGTAGGAGAAACTATCCTCTATAAACATACAATTCAATCTCAAAGGGGATGATCCGATGGCATCATTCTTTCTTCATCATGTTTGAAGGCTACTCAATTATGAAATATCAAAGCCTATTTAATGAAATCTAGATTTGAAGAGATTCAGTTGACAATTTTATAAAATTATATCAATTGGCTGAGACACAAAGTCTGGTAAGCTGTCAAATAGAGAAGATCATGCAATAAGTGGTATATTTTGTATTCACTATAAAAGTGGTGTTATGCTCAGGACTGTATCTATCTCACAACCACCACCCCAAAAAAAAGGATAACTTTTTGGATCATAACATTTTTGTATTACATTCCCCTGTGAGACAGCAGTGCAGGATGTCCAAATGTTTCCAATTTACAGATTAAACGTTATGAAGAATAACTTCGCTTACAAAACTAATTGCTGGTTTTTAAGAGGCAAAACAAGTTGTGGGTGTTTTTCATCCCTTCACATCTTTTGACATGCATAGCTTTGTGCATTGTTTGTCCTATTTCCTCTTTGAAAAATACTGACTTATAACAGCCAGCTACCAAAAAACTGAAGGCATATTTAAATTTGCTGATACCTTTTCCATACAAATGCACCTCTTCAGTGAGTCCTAAATCATTGAAAAGCAAAATGATCCAACGTTACCATTGGTTTAATCTCAGAATCTGAGGGACTCCCGATTTTTCAATAATCCTAGTATTTTCTCTTATATTTCATATCAACCTAATTATCTAAAAAAAACAAACCATATGAAATATTTATGCCTACACATGCAAAATTGTGCTATGTGGGATGCTGATTTGACAAAAATCAAGTATCTTCTTTGTAAGTTAACAATACACTTAAAAGCCCCATGGCTCGTATTAAAATTAGGGATAGCTCCATTTGACTTTGACAACGAGCATAGAAAAAATGGCTTTTGATGTAAGCCATTTAACTCACTTCTTTCTTGACTTCCTCAATCTTCTCCACATGTTTATTGAAAATGTGTTTGCGGACAAATTCAGGACCCTTAAATTTCTTGCCTGAGATGGGACACAGCCACTTGTCCTTTGCCAGCTGCTGTGTGTTGGCCTGAACAAACTTTTCCACTTCTGTGCAGTCACAGTCAAGGACAAACAAATAAACAATCGTGCATAGCATACATCACAACCCCGACTGAAGGATGATGAAAACCAAGACACATATAAGCAAACAGAAATTATAATAAAAGGTTGAGTAGGGTTACAACAAAAATAAATAGTCTGCAAAGAAAACAAAAACTAAATAGCAGAGATAAAATAATGAAAGGAGAAAGTCCTTCACAAATCACACACAATAAGGGAAATCTGCATTGAAAACTGAAACAGCACTCTGGCATTTTGTGAAATTATTAAATGACCCATATCCCTATGTCCTCACACATCATGAACTTCAAAAGACCTGTTATTACAAATGAAAAGATTTCCCAACTGGTAAAGTCAGAGCGCATTAACACAACAATTCAAAGGAGATTGCAATATCTTGAACAAATCAGGCACATTGGACTATCACAGCCGACCTGCCAACCCAAATGTTTGACTGATAATAACTGTAATTAAGTCTGACAATATGACTTGATGCTAAGGAGAGAAACTCAGTAAATATCATGGAGAATGACGAACACTCTCAACAGACAAAAATTCACATGTGGTTCGAGAATCTCAGATACTGCAGTAAGATAAAATGTATAGTAGAAAAAGAAGCACAATTATCTAAAATTTTAAAAAGAACAAAAATAAAGTTATATAATTCTGAGTCAATGAATCAAATACTTAGAATGTATATTGTAAGCCTCTATTAGTGTCTTTTATAGTGTTCTAATAAGTAGGCCTAATGCCCACCTAATACATGAGGTTAAATGGAAAATGTATGAATATGAAAGGTAGACTTAGTATTCATAACATACTAATAATTCAGAGTAAGAAAAAGCAGTGTCATTCTAATTTGATGTAAGAGCCTGGAGTGTCCCAAGTACATCATCCATGGTCAATGCCTTAATTGAATGTCCCATTCCAAGAACAATTAAATCTGTAGTACAAGATGATATAATTCATATTGACATCAGCCAACACAATAGAGTCCACGCTGTCTCTCAAGTGCAGCCATACACCTGAAAACTCAAATTACAGTCTATAGCACCATTTTTCCTAATCTTTTGACTCTTATCCATGCGTCTGTACATTACAATGCCTATATTCATTCTCTTTTAAAATACAGTAAGAATAGATCTAATCCATTGTACCGTTGACAATAAGAGAAGGGTAAACATTATATTTTTGTTTCCCCCTACCCCCAGTAATCCATCTCCAAAACTTCTGATTCAAAGTCTGTACTCAATTTCTCACAACTCCTCTACCTCATCTAAGACATCACCAGTACTTGTCATTTGACCCATTTTGTTTGATAGCACATTATCAGCCTTTGTTACCATACATAAAACCTGCATTCACAATAGGCCTACAAAGGCTAAAATGCTTTAAAAGAGACAAAATTAGCACCTACACACCTTTGTTTTCACACAAATTTGAATCATGCCTATTGAAACACAATCTGGGATTTCAGTCTATATCATGTAGCAATTATGTGTAATTTGTTACATTTTCAAGGAAGCCAAAAGTTTTAGAGCAATCAAACAAGTATCGCTCAAATCAAAACTTGTAATAATTAAACATGAACCATAATTCATTTGACATGATGCACCAATGGACTTCACTGGGGCTTCAAATTAGAGAAGATCTAGATCTCTAGAGACTTACATCACTTTAGATCTTTGATAAGTTAACGAAATGGATGAGCTCAACACAAAAAGGATATGCATCCGGATCTTTCTTGCCCAGCTGTGTGGCTTCAGTATCTGGTATTTGCTGAGTGGCTTCCATAAATGGCTTGACCTTTGTTTCAAACGATGACATCCATTCATTCACTAGTATGCCAAAAATTATGAGAGAATTCATAAGTATGTGTTTAATGTCATTGACATGAACAATCTAATAAAATTCAATCTGTAACATTTATCTGCTTTAATCATTTTTCAGCTTACAATTTTTCTTAAACATTCTTTAAAACAAACTGTTATGATTTTTATTTAGATATACATAACTAATAGATCTTTTTTTCCCTTCCCCTTGGAGGGTGGGGAGTTGTTTGGTGGAGAAAAAGAAAGTTCTATGTAATACAGTTTTAAATATATTTATGATTGAATTTGAATGTTAATATCAAGTGTTAATGTATAAGAGTTTTCACTTAGCAGCCGTTAAAATTATGCAAAGCGCTTTGTGCACAATTATGAAAAAAAGCAAAAACAAAGCATGTGTATTGTTCTACACATTTCAACTATCAGGAAACAATGTTGCAAAGTAATACAAAATAATTCAGTTACAATATTCACTTTAACTACATGAAATGTTATGTTTTGAGTGGATTTACGGTTTGTTTTGTTGTTTTTTTTTTTGCTTTTTTTGTTTTGGTTGATGTTAATTTTCTGTTTTGTTTTATTGTGAGGGGAAGTTGAGGATATATTTTTGGTTTAATATTTTTT
>JAOYNN010084195.1:0-11905 GCA_025770095.1 Goniobranchus kuniei | reverse complement strand
CAGAAGCAGAAGCACATTAGTTAGAACATCAAAGACAATCTAGAAGAAAACAACCCCTCATTGAAGATATCCAAAACCCTGCCACCGGAGCTGCTGCTGCTGCTGCTACTGCTGCAGAAGTGTGGGACGACGATTTCACCGACGCTGACAACGCTTCAAACTTGATACAAAACCTCGACAATTACGACTTAGAAGAAGTACACGTCATACCTGACAGTTTAGTGGAAAGCGGACCCAGCAACAGTAAGAAACAACGCACCAGCAAAATGAATTTCGACGGGAATATTCGTAACGAAGTATCTAAAGCACCAGAAGTACAAATGTCAAAGTTTGAAAGCCTGGCAGACGGTAATATGGAAGTGGATGAAACCAGAAGCGTACCCGCTCACACTCATGAAGGGACTAGTGGTGCCGTGGGAGGAGGAGGAGAAGGTGCCGTTGGATGTGGCGGACAAGCGATCGGTAATCGTTTTTTTCAAGGTTTCGGGAGTAATTCTCCAAAACCCGGATGCAACACGTTTATCGTAAAAAGGAGATTTCAACAGACGTTTGAATGGGTGACGGACTTTAAAGGAAACCGAAAATGCGTCGCGGAAATCGACAATGAAAACAGAGATTTGAGAAACGATCACAAAGGAAGTGTGAAGATCAACGTTAATCACGGTGGTATAGAGATACCGTATTACGATTTGGACGCCTCCATGAAAGCCTCTGACTTCAACTTGGGCGATCATTGCATAGGTTACAGATGCAGAAAAGTAGGTTTCAACTGCATATAACCACTCGTCCCAACGATAAAGACACCATTGAACAAGTACCGACGGAAACGCCTTGTTATGCCAGAATGTGTTTTTTCGTCGACGTGAACAACGATTACGGATTACCCGTGTCGGACGATTTATCCATCAGACATTGCGAATCGTTCACGGATCACAACGGTTTGAAAAACGTGAAGAGTCGATTTCTACAACCTCAACTGGATAAACAATTTAGGATGAGAGATCAAGATTTTCATTGTTTGTTGGACAACAGGACGTGGACGAAAAACGACAAGACGTACATATGCATAGATCCCGATCATTTCAACGATTTTCGCCAACATCCCGGGTACCGTGAACAATTGTGCAGTGAAGGCCATATCGAATTCGAAGCGTCCTTAGACGAACTTCCGTTCACGTTATTTCCTTACGACATGAGTAACGATCTTAGTTGGAAACACGTCTGGCCTGCCAATGTGGACGGAAATCATATCTGGATGGAATACGATCGAACGTTAAAATATCTACATACTTACCACCTCCCAGCAGATTTCCAAACCAATTTACACATTACCATCAATTGGGATGCTTTCTATCTGAACAAGTACTCAGCAGACAAACTGAAAGACAGATACGGAGGACAAAATCAAAAAGAAAAAAACTCCTTAGGCGTATGGCCTTATTTACCGGACAACAACACCGCTAAATCAGATCAAACGTACAGTTTGAATTGCACGAGAGTGTCTACCGGTACGTGCGATCCCATAACGGGTAAAGTCCGTCTACATATCGGTGACCAACTGCCTCAATGTTACTTCAGCGTCATTCCGGGCATCGAGATGAAATCGACAGGTCCTCAATTTTATTCTTACACGGGACACGGTCAAATCAGTTATTTCTGTGAAATGGAATATCTCTATTTATCTCTCATTCCCAGTTACATTCCGATAGGCATCGGTGGATTTTGGAATGACAAAGCAGATTTTGACACCGTTATGAAAGAAGGAATCGTCGCCAATCAAATGAAATCACGTAAAAAAAGAAGACGTCACATGAACTCACACGTGAGAGGTATAGCAGGTAACATACACCGACAAGGAGACAAATGGTCAGGCTTGAAATAATACAAAGAATGTTCAGTCCTATGTTAATATGTTTGGATTATTGAATCGCCTCATTGGCGAATGCTACTCATAACAGATTTCCACTAACCATCACGACTTTTCCAGTTGAAACGATTTCAATAAAATTGTTAACCACTGTTAAAAAGTGTTCTTCTGCCTATATATACCACGTATGAGAAAGTGACGATTGCCAGATGTAATTGAGTCGTGGATGTGAGAACGTTGAGTCAAAAGACTTACGCCTACAACCTTCTACAAAGCTTTTTAGAACATAGATTTGATTCTATTGAGGTAATTGTGATTCAAGTAAAATTATGAATATCTACGATTCTATAACTTTAACAATGATCTGGATTTATATCTAGGATATATAATATTTATACGTTAAAATGTAAATATAATTAAATATCAATTGTTATTTTGTTTCGTGTTTTTTTTTTATCTGACAGGGACTGATTTTCATTATGGAAAGGCAGTTGAAAATTGGAGAGTATTTCAAAGAATCACCTACTAAAAATAGGAACTACTGGTTTTTGACATTTGGGAGCCGGAATAATAAGATACTGAATAACGTTATCAACTTCAGCCAAGAACTTCCATGCTCGACAAAGACGGGATAACTATTTATGCTCCTCAGGGGCATGCAAAAACAATTCCTTTAAAAATAGAAGAAAGAAGATTTATCCTAGCCAATAATTGGACAACCCCGCAGAACGAATTACAATCTTATCAGCCTTCTGATCGTTATGCTGTTAACAATGCGAAGAGGTTGTTTAATACAACGACTACCTATAAAAACTTACTGAAGTTTCACGAGAATTAAGATGCATCCTCAATGACGAAGAATTAGAATTGGATAGACCTGTCCAAACGACAAGAAATCTAACTGGTGGACCAACTAGCAACTTTGAAATCTTTTCCCATTTTCATGCTATAATAGTCAGTGGCAACTCAACAATAGCTTACTTACCCGAGATGAGGGTTTTTAAAAGATCTTGGACTCAAGCTCTTCGTTGAAATACGAAAAGCCAGCACAAATAAAGAAGAAGTTGTGAAGTATTTCGTGACCGACACAGAAAAAAGAATTTTTAGGAACGAATTCATCTCATTTGTTGAAATTGTACAACGACGTATTGGAACTTGAAGCTGAATTTAGAGTGGATGAACGAATGTTTAATTTAAATCCAACTCATCGACAAGTTTTAACATCGACTCCAGTCAGAGAAAATCATCGATTGTGCAATTCAACGATGATATAAAATGGAAGCGTTAACGAAACGCCTAATGAAGGAAATGCTACCTCAAATGATGCTACCGATTGACCATTTGCCATTCTGAAAAGATTCGTCCTAGTCGGAGGAAGTTTTTGAAAGTAAAAAATTACTTTCGGTGTTTCTTCATTATATTAGAGTGATCTTTGATTCTCAGGTAATTATTATTATTACGAATTCCTTACAAACTTTTCAAAAATTTAATAAGTCGTAGTAGATCTGGATTCCATAAATGAATTGTTCGTCTGATTATTTCTTGATCTAGACAAAACATTAATAGAACTTTAAGTAATGTATTTTTGATTTTTTGATTCTTCTAAATGTAGGTGAAACAAATTTAAGTCGGATCATCATGGACAGACAATTGAAGATAGGAAATTTCTTCCAATCCGTATCGTACAGAAATAGATCTTACTGGTTCATCACCTTCGGTAGTCGAACGAACGACTCTTTAAACAAGACTATCAATTTTCAGCCAAGAGCCAAGTTATTAGATAATGAAGGCAACCCTGTCATGGCTCAACAAGGATACGAAAAATCGATCCCACTGAACGTCGAAGAGAGATTTCAAAAATTAGTTAGTACGTGGACCACCCCTCAAACGGAGTTGCAAAGTTATTTACCATGTAACAGGTTCGCAGTGAACAACGCTAAGCGATTGTTCAACAACGTGGCGAGTTACAAAAGTTTGTTGGTTCATCACGACAAGGAATCTTGCCAATTGGTGGAAAGTAACGGCGAAGCGATCAGCGACGATGACGACGGATTTAAAATCAAATCGCACTTCCACGCCGTGCTCGTGAGTAACAACAGTAGTATATCTTTCTTACCTGAAATGAGAGCTTTCAGACGCTCGTGGTTACAAGCGAAAGGCTTTATACAAATGAAAAAAATAACCAAGAACTTAGAAGAAGTGATCAATTATCTACTGAAAGACGAAAACAAGGAATACTTGGGTACTAACAGCAGTCACCTCTTGGAATTAGTGTCGGGCATAAAACAGGCGATTGATTTAAGACAAGAGATCGTCGATGATTTTGACAACAATGTTGGCGATGATGTAATGATAACTTCAACTCCAAACGACGATGTACCCATGGAAAACCTTGAAGAAATGGTTGTAGAGAAATTGAAACCAGATACGGAAATGTTGCCGATCAAGACTCAACGTGCTAAACACAGCACTATCTTTCAAAATGATACCGTTAAAAAAAAAAAGATAATGCTGAACGCGTTAAGTATCTCGTGGAAATCATGACGCAGTTCCCACAAGCGAATTCTTATCCCGAACTCCTCAAACAAATCAACAGAGACAGTAAAGATTTCGCTACGGTCATGAATATCGCCAGATTGCACAACAACCGTATGATTTGGAACGTTGCAAAAGATATATTGAAACAACAATCAGAAACCAAAACAATTTACGCCTTGATCCAAAGTTTAGACGATGAACTCGAAGACACCATGACGATTCCACATTCAGCCTCTGTTTTTCAGTCTTGGTGTCATGAACAAAACGTCCCACCGACCAAATTATACACGATACTATACTGTCTCTTAAAAGGAATGATTCATACAAAAAATATGCCTATACCTCCAAGGTGAGTCGAATTCTGGAAAAACGACGATCACCACTAACATGTTCAAGGCCCTGGATAGCATCACTGGAAGGGTGACCCCTGATAATTTCCCCTTCCAGGACTTTGACCAAAAACGGATATGTATTGGCGAGGAAATCGCCATCACGAATTGTAACAAAGAAAGTTACAAAAGCTTAATGTCTGGTGCGAGGATCTCGGTAGCCAGAAAAAATGAAATCCCGGGATTTTGCCAACCGGAAATTGTCCTCATCAATACCAACGTCGAGATCACTCATAATTTAACGTATAAAGAGGCTGAGTCATTCAATAATCGAATGTTTAACATTTCCAATCTCAAACCGAGTGAAATATTGAGACACATTTACGGACATTTGCACATAAAATTCCTCACTGTTAGAACCACCCACGTCTTAAGACATAGACGCCATTCGTCGGAACTACGACTCTCATTTCTGGCAAAGCAATGTTCCCTTAAAATTTCAGGATAATGTCAAGGGTGTGAATGTAAAAAATGTCCCTTATTTCCAAGGAGATTTCCAAATTTTGGAAAATAATCTAAATCCGGCTGAGACACTTCAAGATGACGACGAAAATCAACCACTTATGATTGATGAAGAAACATTGGAAAACAATGCTATGATGGAATCTTATGGTGAAAGCCTCGCTTTGAATTCTCTTCAACCAGAGATTTATGGCCAAGAAAATCCGATGAAGGAAAATCAATGGGTCGAAGAAATTGAACAAGAAGAATTGATCACCAACAAAACGTATACCATAGTGGAAATAAGTTCAGACGACTACAATTTCAAGTTAGATCGTCCCGTCGTCGAGACCCGGAAAGGAAACAAACCGAATAAACTGAGTCTGAGAAAATCTATGAAAAGACCTATTTCCACAGGAATCTCGTTCATCGAAAACGCTCTTAGAGGTTTGCCTTCCGCCAAAAGAACCAAACAATCTGTAGTTGAATGGTTGAACGATCAAGACTTCGAACGTTACGTCGCCGTTGACACGGCGGAAAGGAAAGAGACGGAGCACGATTTAAAAGAAATGAAAACGAATGAACACAGTCTCACTGACATGTCCTTCAAGGCTGAGTCTTACCAACCCGATGGCGTTGATCAGAACGTGACGTCCGACATAATCAATCTTTTTCTGTCAGAAGAAGACAAAACTTTATTGAAGGACAAGTTTGATAAGTTAGACGAAAGTGTCGCCGTAATCGAAAGCGAAGGTTATTTGAAACAGATTCTGGACAAAATGTTGATGAATGATGCTTTTTCAGTCAAAGATCACGATCCATTCGATTCAACGGACGATGTCCGCTCGATCACTTACTACGGTCAAGGTACGTCAAATACTTCGAAATGTGAATTGGCTACAACGAATCCATTCTCTTGCAAAACCGATTGCATTGATGGCTTATTACTTTTTTCACGAGTCAAACACGTGATCGAAAGAGAAGGTGAACGGGTGAAAGGACTCAGCGATTTGAATTTCATCGTAGAAACATATCCTAACTGCATCGTCGTGAATGAAAGCCATTTGTTGACGGGTCCAGGATTTTATACCGTACTCACGGCGGCACTTGACCGACCTGTTGTGTCGAAGGAAATGACGATTCTTGAAGTTATCGTTCCGTTACTCCTTTGCAAAGACAAAGCGTATAGTAATCTTCAAATTGTTCTGAACGCTTCAGTGTTCAAACTGTCATCCGACGGATACACTTTCCTTCCTGACAGTAGGTGATCTCCTCTGTACGAACAGGACATGGAAAAAGACAGTCTCCTCTTCGCATGCAAACTGTTTATGAGAGATATAGTACACAATCTATATCCTCATGTAATGGATCTGACTGAAGAAAATAATGTTCATCTGATAGCTGCCAATAAACTACCAAATCCTACCATTTGCAACAACCAATTGCATCAACTGCAGATGGAATATGAACAATACAATCTTCTCAAGAGCCCTTGTGAAATGATTTTGGATTCTGCTGCTAAATTAGATGCTTTGCAGGATTATCTCAAGAAATTATGTTATAGGAGCACTTTTCAGATATTCACTTGTTTGATGCAGAATTACAGGAAATCTCTGCAATTGAAATTTAAACCATACGTGACATTGATGGTTTTTCCTCCATATCAGGATTTGACGTCATTGAGAAATGATCCTATTGTATTCAATCTAGAAAATCCTTATGAAGAATTTTTCGACGTATACGTGAAAACTTTTGCTAGACTGGTTATGGTTGATGCCAATCAGTGAGTTTCTTCAGATCAAATTCTTCATTCGAAAATAATCTACAGTTCAGGGAATTAAAAGAAAAACGTTGAAATGAAAAAATAAAGAAAAGATTTTTTTTAAAGGGGAAAAGAATGAGCCTCTTACTAAGAAAAAGAAAATTGAAAAAAAAAAATAAATAAATAAATAAAAAAAATCCGGCATTTGTACATGTTGCATCGAATGCCTGCCGACTGCCCGCAATTATTTTTATATAAAAACCAGAAATAATCCTTCCCTCTTCACTTTGAAAGGAAATCCCAAAACTGAGTTATGTAGTATTCTTTTCGGTTCATCTAAATTAATGCTGAAGTGAAAGAGATCTATCCGTGTATCATAAATTTCTTATATTACATGTATTATGATATGTAAACTTTAATGATTTCATAAAGTTGTGAGTGACTTGTATGTATTTTCGTATGTAGTAAATATTATAAATTTAAAATGTAAAGCACCGCTGAGAAACTTCTGGATGAACTCAGCACTATAACATGTATTGACTTTTTAAAACGTCTAGTAAGGGGTGGGGAGAGCATATATATATACACAAAACGAAATAATCCAGTCAAAAATGGTCTTACTGCAATTCAACATAAATAATTAAACAAAACACCACACAAACAACAACATCAAAACAAAACAAAACAAAACAAAACAAAACTCCGCCCTTCCAAATTCTCGAATAGAAATCCCATGTAACGATTGTATATTAGGCAATAGCCCACTTACCTTAAAATTCGTTGACATGGAGTTAACATCATCATGAAAGGCGCCACATTAGAACCTAAACAAAGTAACAAACAAACAAACAACAACAACAACAACAACAACAAAACACATAAAATACCCAAACACAAAAAAACAAACAAACCCAAAAACCAATACAAGAAACTAAACAATACACAAATCTACAACAATGAAAAAAAAAAGAAAAAAGAAAGAAATATCAACAAGCAAAAGAAACAATACAAGAACAATAACAATAACAACAACAACTAACAACAAAAAGAAAAACAAATCAGAAACCAGTAAGCCCACAACGCTAACAAAACGATAAACAAACTAGGATGGAAACGTTCTGCTTGTGACTACAGCCACGCACCAAAATAAATTGAGGAGACAAGCCCAAGTCAACTAGATCTAGCTATAGTTAGGCTTCCCTACAATTATCTTTTTCATCGTGCGTATCACAAATGAGATTGGACCTTGTAACATATCAGGGTCATGGTTTTTTATGCTAACGTTTAAGCCTTTCTTCGCGCTCGAATGGCTATTTAGTTTATAAAAAGGAGATAATTTCGGAACTGTTCTACGTTTTTCACTTATTAGTTTTTTTACGTTTTTCATACTATCCATTATATTATAACATTCCACTATAATTATACTTTCAGTGTCCTTTTCTTCTATGAAATCTTGGTTTCTGTAGACTACAGTTGATTCCCTTTGACGCTAATTGTAGACAACATTACAATGTTTATCTTTTCATTCGCCTCTTTAGAGAATGTTTCTGGGAGGTGGGGGAGTGGGGGAGAAGAAAAATAGGAAAGACCGAATGACAGAAGATGTCCTGATCCGACAACATCAAGTAATGGACAACAATGGAGAGCCCTAAACTTCTGAGAGAAGCCGGAGACCAAGCAGGGTGGCGAGAGGTGGCATCTATATGGGCCCTCATGTCTCCTCTGCGACCGGACAGGTCAGAAGAATGACCGGAGCTGAGCTGAGCTTGTAGGGCGGGAAAATGGTGGATTATGGAGGTGCTGCAATATGCGTTTTTTGTTTGTTTTTCGTTTTTGGTGACCAAAAATATCGTAGTTGTGGATTCTGCTGTTTCACATGTATGCAAGAGGAACCCAAAACCCATGTGTACCATTTCATTTAATACAAAACATACAAACAAAACAGCAAATAAATAAAATAAAATAAAAATAAAACAAAAACAACAACAACAACATCAACAACAACATTACACATTTCTTCACAATATAATACGAGTTGGTGTGGTCTGAGTTTCGTAAGGGTAGATACTGAGAAAGAGGAATAGACACACTTTTATGTCTCCCGTAAAATTTAACGTTGTGCACCTGGAAGGTTTCCCACGTGACTAGCTGTCCAATCACAGCATATCAACGCATGTCGTGTTAAGAGCACGGTCGGTTTGAACCTTAAACCTTTTCATTCTGCCTTGGATGAAATTTTTATCAGATGAAAAACTGAACTCAATTTATTCCTTATCCAACAAAAATCTTTAAAATATTCAATTTAGATGTTTTTTGTTTGTTTGTTTGTTGTTGTTTTTTTTGTTTTTTGTTTTTTTTAACTTTAAGATGTTCCATTTTGAAAGTTCTCAAAATAAATGAATGTGTTCTAGTTGTGGTATTACTTCAAGTAATGAAAGTTTTGAATTTATCTCATCTACATTATGAAGAAGTTTAAACAATGATATTAGATCCCCTCTCTTTCTTCTATACTACAAAGATGGGAGTAAAAAAATCTTATCTTTTCTTCGTAAGACAATGTAATTCAGACAATATTCTAGTTGCTCGTCTCTGAGCATTTTCTTAGATAATTGATTGCTATTTGTACAGAGGGCTCCAATTACAGTTTGCATACTCCAAGACAAGTGTAACCATAGTTTTATAAAGATGTTTAAAAACATACCTACATTCAAGTACGTGAAACTCCTATCGATAATATCAAGTAACCTATTTGCCTTGCTGATACAATCACCAATAGGTATAGTACAACTCAAATTTCTATCAAATATTACACTGAGATCTCTTTCAGACTCGGTATAAGACAACTTTGGGTACAAGACAACTTTGAAGGTCAATTGAAATCAATATAGTATTTATGCATGGGCTTAGTTTTACCAATATGCAAAACAGTACATTTGGATGTATTAACTTTAAGCTGCTGTTGCTTACACCAATCAAATAGACGAAATATCTCGCCCTGCAGTAAACCTCTATCCCCAGAAAAGGAATATGTTTTAGTGACATCTGCAAATCTTTTACATGAAGATTTTACAACATCGGGAAGATCAAATATGAATTTGAATCGCCTTATTCAGTTCCAGATTGACTCTCCAATTTGATACTTTGTGAAGTAAGGAAGACAAAAAGGTGGAACTAAAAATAGCATTTTCTAAAGATAAAAACATCGTCTTATTACGAACTTTAAACTTACTTGATCATCGAAAGAAAAAACGTCGTATATAATAATAAATATCAAATCAAAACAATGATCAGCATGAACACTGCCACACAATGAAGAATTTCGAGTACCTCTATTAAGTTCTCAGATCATCGATATTAAATAAGCACTTGTCCAGGCAGAACGTAAAGTTGTATCATAAAAAGAAAATAATTTCACATATTATTTTTCTTTGTGATCATTGGAGCCATTAATGAAATCGGGGGGAAATAAAGCAACTGACGGGGTTCAACAGCATACCCCAACCATTTAATACAACGAAAATGTCAAACAGACAAGAGATCCACGGGCTAATCACACACCAGCAATTAATCCAAGACGCGAATGCAGCAGACGTTTCAGACACAGATTCAGATCCCTTGTGACGACTGTTGTGTTTTGTCGTTGCTCAACCAATGAAACAGTGATACCATCTCTTTGCAATTCTGTGCTCCTAGCCATCTACATCTGGATACATCTGGATCTGAATATATTTGATTGCAATCAGTCGTTTTGTTTGTTTGTGTGTTGTTGTTGGTGTTTAAATAATACGCTTTAGTGTTTCAAAATTAAGTCATCATTCACAAATTTTAATTACGCAAGAATAACATTGACATAGACATGGTTCCTTTGACAATAATCTCTAGGCCTATAACTTATGTAATTATTAAAGGTTTATTTTGGAACCATCAATCACTTTTTGTTTTCGATTTCTGTATTTGATTTGCGTCGTGTTTTTTTTTTCTCAATTTGCAACGCTAAAAAAATCAAGTAAGTTAAATGTTATTCTACTGGGATGATATAAACGTCTCCTGCTTAGAGGCTGGTAGTTTGTTTTTTGTTTTGTTTTATCGTTTAAGCTGGTCTATATTTTCTGAGCTTTTAATGTACACTTGAGCTTTTATATAACGCTAAATCCACTAGATGTACCCACAGAGCTGTTCAAAATTTCCCCGACAGACCCTTTCCAATCAAATACTTCTTAACACCGAGATGCAAACATTTTACAGGCGCCCTTGCTCTGGCATACTGAGAGGATTCTGTTCTGCCTATGGTCGGGTACTCAATATCACCTGAGCGGGGTAAGGAAATGTTTGTAATTAGCCTTTCTCAACGATTAAACAGTGCCACGTCATTAGTCGAAAGCCTTGACTCCACAGCCACGCTGACACAATAATCCTACAGCATTCTGCCTAAAAGAACAAGGCCAAAACTGAATCTCACAGTAGAATATTGTGACTCCTTGGGTGCAGTGTTGTCAGGTGGAAATTATTTGAGGCCTTTGTCAGCTAACAGATCATTCTGGCATAACTAGAATAAAAACAAAACAAAGGTTTTTGAAAAAAATCGCCCTCGGGTTCTCTCGGCCAGTCTACCAGGGATAAACCAAAGAGGCTTCTTTAATCTCTCCAATTCGGTCTTGCCATTACTATTTATAGATCTGACCCCGTGTTGCCTGAATGCCAATTCAAGGTGCAGTCAGCTGATTAAATTAGCGATTATTAAGAGACACAAGCTTGGCATTAATAAAACAAAAGGAATCGTGTCAATAGAATATGGTTTCCGTTACTCAATGCAGCATTTAGACAAAAAAGACTTTTTTTCTTAGTTGCCAATCTGCTCAGAAAGGCGAAAGAAAGCTAGTGCAAGAGCGTTTCCTAGAACGGTAATAA
>JAOYNN010084084.1:0-11906 GCA_025770095.1 Goniobranchus kuniei | reverse complement strand
CCCTAAAAAAAACCAATGCCCCCCACCCAAAAAACAACAACAACCCAACAAATTAGAAAAAACAAAAACAAAAACAAACTACAACAACAAACATCCAACCTCCTCCCAAAAAACAAAGCCAAAAACAAAAACAACAACAAAAACCACAATAATAATACTAATACTAATAATAATAATAAAAAATAAAAAAATAATAATAATAGCAACAATAATAATGATAATATATGAAACAGAAATATTACACGCAGTTGTAAATTATATTAGAACAAATATATGCTTACTTGTGAAAACCATACAGGTACCCCAGTGGCATAAAAAGAAGTCATTAGAGAGTTGAATAGTATCTGCTTTAATCTGATGTTAAAATCCTTTTTTAAAATGTCTACCTCCTCTCTTACAACATCTGGTGTGAGAGTGCAGGTGTGTCCAAGAGGAGCATCATCCTTAAGAATGGAAAAAGAAGAAGAAGATAAAAGACTTACATTAGCAGCAAAGCTGTCACCTGATCTATTTCTCTTATATACCTGCCTAATGATGATTGAAATTGAGTTTATAGTTAAGATTATAGAGCTTGGCATAGATTATTAGCAACATTTCTTTCCCCTTCTTCTAGGCTCTATTGGGCGCATTACATAAAAAAGTAATTAAAAATGTTACGCATTAACTATATGATCTAGTATTCTACAACATAAATATCAAGTAAACGTAAAATTAATGTATTAAAAACACATGATCATCGAAAATAATAAATCCTTGAACATTTTAAAAATGTACAACATATAGCATCATATGTAATAAGGTTATCCCCACAAATGCTTGACCCATCGAATGGATGTCTCAATAACAGTTCATCAATCAATCTCTGTACACACACTGACAGTATGTGCATTTGCATAAGGGTGTCGCTCCCAGCATCTCAGGTAAAAGGCTAAACATAACCTGCAGACCCAACGGCTATTATTTAAATTATTCTAAATGTCACTGCCATGTCAATTTCCATACACATAAGGAACTAGAAAATTTTCCATATAAAAGGTTTAGGCCCTTTGCCACATCACATGTTAAATTTATCCCTGCCATGCTTTCCAGCTTACGAGGTGCCACAGATTGCATTTGACACAGCAGAATAGCCTGGGTAACCACTTTGCAGAGGTTATATTTAACTAGCTGGTATGCCCAGATTCGCTCGGATTTTAGGATGAGGTAAATTTGAATAACCATTGCCATGTCCAAAAGCCTAACCTACACAGCCATGCAAACATTATGATCAAAAAAAGTTAAAAAGATAAAAGGCATCGTGTTTACCAACAAAGAAACATTCCAAAATATGCTGTCTCCAAACAAAGTGCAAAGAATGAAAATATAATTTCGGATCTGGCTACAGATTTTTTCCCCCTCACACTTTTACCGGAAGTGAGGCCTAGATCTCTGTGTTGCAGTGAAAATACAGGGTGTAAGTTTAGTCTCCAGACTTCATTGAGTCATAATCCCAACAATTCAGTGGATGTTTGAGTTAAGCGTTTAAGTATGGTTTGTGATGGTACATGTTTGTATGTGCGATTTATTCGTGTGTAAGAAAATGAAATATATATATGCTCTTCAGTGCGGAGACTAGACACTCTGTACCATGTTTTCATTGCGAGGTGTCTGAGAATATACCGCTTGCAAATTCAGCCTTAGCTCCATTGGTAGTAAGATGCACTAGTTTCTCTAGTGTTAAAAGAGCTGGATACAATACAAATTTCTACCTTTATTTTCAACCTCTGAGGTCCAGCTTGTCTATCCATGGCTAAGGAAGGTCTTGGCCATGCTTGGTATCTCTGGTACAATGGTTTGATTGCTAAGCCAAACAATATAAGGTATATGGCCACACTGTCAAAAAAAACCCAAACAAAACCCAACAAGATAAGATTATCAAAAGTCTGTATTTTTAACATGAAATTATCTTTTGATTTTAAACAATAAACAATAAACGATTTATTTCTAGAGTGCCTAATTTCCACCACGAAAGGCTCATTGGCACTTTACAATAACAAAACAACACAATGAACAATTTCATTAATCATACCATTCACTCCTAAAATGAAAATGAATTCATGCATTTTTGTTTCAATGGAGTGGGTTTGATAAAATGAAGAAACAGTCTAAATAAACTGAACTATCGAAGACATATCATTGGTGTAGTTCTATAAACGTTCAAGTGCAACACAGCGCATAATGAGAAGGAGACAAATAAAGTGTTTCATTGGATATCATAAGCTTAAACTTAACATTTAAGCAATATCAACCTATAAAGCACAGAAAAAAAAGATCTAGTAGATTGATCAGTAAACTAGAAAACTAGTTTGAAGCTCAAATGATCAAAGTGTAAATTAAGAAATTATCGCGAAATGTGCCCCTTTAAGATCTGGTATATACTTGTGAGTTGTAATAATGACCTAGATCTAGATCTGGGACCTACTTTCTTTTTTAGATGTAGAATTAGATCTAGACCTAAATCTAGATTTTATCTTAATTAAAACAACTGACGTTTTGAAGCAGAATAGATTTGTTTGTTTGTTTATTTGGTGAGATAGGGCTTTGAGATGCTTTGACATGGAAAGCGTTGTACAAATGTATTTCATTATTATTATCATTATCATTATTATTATCATTATTATTATTATTATTTTATTATTTTTTATTTCTATTATTATTATTATTATTATTATTATTATTATTATTATCATTATTTATTATTATTTTTTTATGGCTCTTTTCGACTACAAAGGTCATCTCAGCGCCCATGGAAAAAGTAAGACAAAAGGCTAGTTTAAAGTAAGGGAGAAAACAGAAGTAGTAGAAATTAAGAAAATGTTTTCAGATGAGGAAAGGAAGCTGCCAAAAAGGAAAACAGGCATTGAAGATAAACATATAAGTACACCCTAGTGCAATACAATATAAGACAACTAAAAAGCTAGAAGGAGCGATGATTTACAGACAAAAAAATATAATCTCTCTAAAACCCTAAACTGATTAACAATGGACGTCAAGTCCCAAAATTGTGCACCTCAATAACCACCCTGGATTTTCTACCGCGCTTTGTGTACAAAAGTACTCGGTCCATCTGGATAGCAAGTGACCTCGATAGTGTTTTAAGGTCATGCAATGCACATTAACGGCGGATAGCACCGAATAACCTCTCCTTTCCTCTCCAATCAAAACACAAAAGAGAGCCTGACAGAAGAAAAGAGATGAGTGAAGAAGCTCTCACTCAACCCTTTCTTGCCTCTTATGAGATCCATGGGAAGTACCAGCAGTACTCCAGAACCTATAAGGGGTAAAGCAGAATAGAAATTTACAACCGTTTTTTTTTTCTAAATATCCACCAGCATTAGCATTGAACATGATAGAAAATAATGGAATTTGAAGTTAATTAGATCCATTAGTTTACAGTGGCAAAATGAGACAAGCAGTGTCCTCTACACTTAGATAAAGAGAAGAATTTGCACATTTTATTGACCAATTTTATGTGATAAAAATTACTTGATCGACTTTCAATAAAGTTTAATATGACATAAAGGAAAAATCATCTAAAATGTTTTAGTTAAACGTTTATAGAATGACACTGCCTATATGACTGTCTTATAGACCCTAGAGATGACTTCTTCAGAAGAGGCATGCTGAGGAGAAAAACAATGTCTCTTTCTGTTTCTGGGTCTTTTTGAAATGGGCTGTATACCTCTTGGGTACCTTTATTTTTTTCTTATCAATGTGCAAACTCATAAAATTCTAGTTCAACAGCTTGTATGATTATGTCATAATGCTTTAAAAAGTTACGGCATAATTTCCTATCTAAACTTATCTAGAACCATCCACAGCTGCAAGACTAAATAAATTTAGCTAGATACAAATGCCGATACACGATGACTGACTGACTAAATTAGTAGCATACAAGGTATAAATCCTTTGGATTTATAAATCTAGTAAAGACATCTGTACATCTGTTGAAGGAGGTAATAGGCTTGAGCTTTGAGACAAATAAACACCAAGAGTAGATAGAACAAGTTGTCATATTAATGTGACGAAAGTCTCTGGGTAGACCCAGAAGAAAACATTAATTCTGGACCTAATGTTTTTTATTACATTAAAATGATTCAATCCAAATAGATCTGAAACTGACAAGGAAGGAATTAATGGAAGAGGTAACCAATATACTGACTTTAAGCCAACACCGGCGTGGAGGTACAGACTTAAAAATTTTGTTATTTTGTTTTTTTTTAACTTTTCTTTTGCACTCATACTCACGGATAAAACAAGAACAAAAAAGTGATGATATTGTGCTCCATGATGACTTTGTAACAAGTGAAACACAGGACAGCAACAGCAAGAGTGACCAGGAGAGCTTTCCACGCCATGATAACCCAGTGCAGCACTTTTGAGAAATGTACCTGTAAAAGATGCCCACCTTCAAATGTTACTTCACAGTCACTTGAAAAGGGAAAAAAAAGAACAAAAAAACACCCAACAAAAAACATGAAGCAACCCCCCCAAAAAAACAACAACAAAACAACCCCCCCAAAAAAAACAACAACAACAAAAACAAATAAATAAAACAACCCAAAAGAAAACAAAACAACAATAACCAAAAAAACAAACAAACAAAAAACAACAAATAAACAAAACAAAAAACAATTCCTACCATGCATTCGAAAATTCAAATCAAAATAGTACACTGACGAAATACTCCTAGAAATGAAATGGTGAAAGAAAATATGATGTTAAATTTCATCAAATTACATAAAATGCAAATATTTTTTTTTTAAAAGAGGAAAGGACTAAAATTTTCCCTTGCTTTGTAAGAAAATATGCTTGAGAGTCTTAAATGTAAAATTTGGCAAGATACATCCTAATTTTTGACTTTATAGTTATTTCAATGACTAAAAAAACCTCAGTCTTCACATGAGAAACACACATTCAATTCTGTGTAATCGTATCAATCAATGACATTATATACACAAAGGAAATTTAAATCTCTATCCATTCAATTATCAATTGAAATATTGATAACTGATAAAAACGGAAAATATCAACTGTTCATCTTTTACCTCTTGAATAAAGCAAATCAGACATCTAAATGCAAGAACAGCACCAATCAGCGTCACTAAGTTGAAGTCAATTAGATAGAAGTTCTGTGGACATAATGGATTTTTTTTTCTTAACACAATGAACAAAAATGTTAATGATTATTCATAAACTAGCAGAAATGCAAGGCCGTGCCAATGAAAGCTTTGAAATTAAAAAACAAAATGCCAACAAAGGAAATCGAACTCATTACCGTTAGATTAAAAGTCCAATGCTCTACCAACTATGCAAACGGAGCGCTTGCTTTATTTTGCTAAATAAATTAACTCCTTATTAATATCAAATCGTTTGTTTCCTCAAGATGAAGTCTTTGATTACATTTTTTGTAAACTTCCTTGGCATATTTATTAAAGGTGAATTTATTATTGATGGCAAGTGGTTTACGAAGCTCCTTATTTTGACATCTAAAATCAACATACTACATTTCTTTTGTTTTCCCAATCAGAAAATGTGTTCAACACTGTTTAACAAAACTGTCCATGCAAGAAAGATAATGGTCATTTATCTTTTCCATTTCACCTATCATAACTGAATCATCAGCAAATTTAATGATCCTTACATCATTGTATCCCTTATGAATTTGTTTTTGTACAAAGAGTACAATGAAGACTGAGAACATATCCTTGCGGAACTCCAGTATTCAAAGTTAGACAATCTTATGTGATACCATTTAGTTTGACAAACTGTGGACATGATATCAAGAAGTCCAGCACCCTTAAAAGCATGTCAAATATCACGCCTAAAGCCTCCAAGTTGTCAATCAGTAAGTGTGGTTCGACAGTATTAAATGCGGATGAGAAATCCACAAAAGGAGTCTGATGTAGGAAACAAATAGAGACTGACCAAATATGAAAATGCCTTGTCCAATATCCCATGTTGTATACTTTGCTGAAAGGCAGAAGAGTAGAAAAATGACTCACCAAAGCATACTGAGCATGAGACTGTGGCAACCACCATACTGTTTTATACAAGTTGATGTATTGCAGGCACATCATGACAAAGCCAAAAACAAAGAGCTTGCATTCAAATAACAAGTTGCTGTCTCCAGGAATGTCAGGCAAATAACTGTGTTTGGGAAGTACAACCATTGAAGCTAGAGGGACTATATTCCCATCTCTATCTTCAGGACCATGGCTGTGGATTGAAATATGTACAAATACATTTTAATGAGGTATATGAATTTCCCTATATTGTTTGAATCAAAATATTTTGCGATTTGGAATAATAGAAGATTTTCACAACCTACATTTATAACAAGTTTTGCATGCATTGATGAAGGTGAAATGGTTAGAAAAATCAAACAATAGACTAAAAAGGTGCAGATGAGTATTATAAAATCACAGCCACAATTATTTGAATGAAAAATAACATTAATAATCTTACCCTCCATTACTACCAGATCCTTTTCCAACTGAAGAGTATGCACTGTTTGACTGAATTCGTGATAAGATTCTCCGTCCACCCGGCATGGTTCTTGTAATATTTTGGTAGCCTTTAAAATTCTATGGTCGGATGATTCCAAAATGATAGATTTCTTGTGGTCTGTAGGGTTGTTAATCAGCCTTGGATTGAGACAAAGACCATTACATGTAGATACATTAAAAATCTTGGAGTTCACTTAAAATAAACCTTGATCGGGGCATCTAAGGAAAAATAATGCATCATCATTATAAACAGTAGCGTGCATTGTCTTTATAGTGCATTTTTTTTTTTTTTTTTTTTTTAAATTTTATACCATTCATAGGCATGTAATGGTGAGGGACTCGACCTTGGAGTGACTCTGACTGTGCCTTGGCGTGGTAGTACCACTGAGACAGATGTGGTAACAGATGAACTGCCTCATGAAGAAGCAAAAAAGAGTGAACCTGATTTCCTCATTGCTCATTCCAGTGTCCCAGGTAAAAGATTTATGACTAAAGTAGTCAGTAAACCTAGGATAAGAAAACCCTGATACAGAAATAAAAATTGTTAAATATCCAACAGAACATGTTGAAGACTTCAACAAGGCCTATATCAGGTCCATCAAATCTAATGGTACATCTACATCTACATCTTGTGCAAAATAGACATATAAAGACAGGAATAAGATAAAAAAAACATCCCAATAAAATTGGAACTTTACAAGTTAAATCTCATATATCTGGCCCCTACTTATGGATGTGAAGCCTGGAACCTGCAGCAACAAGATGTGAACTGACATAGTCTAGTGCAGATCAGGTTCTCTTGTAGAATGCTGTAATGAAATGACTAAAAATGGACTTATGCAAGTCTCATTTAACCCTTTGCTCACCTTTGCGCCGGATAAAATTCTAGGTCCAGCACACCGATGCGCCCGGTGAGATACGATTAACGTCACTCTACTAGAGCTCTTTTTAAAGGTAAAATGGTGAACAGTACTACTAATACTAATGGCCCGGATGTTGGCACAACATTTAAAGCGAAAGTAGCTGTTTAACGAATGAAAATCTACCAAGTCGTCTCCGCACAGCAATTTTTCAAAGTTCGCAGATTATTTCACCCCTCATCTTGAAATGGCATTTCAATTTCTACACTCAATACTCAACGATCCTATCATTCTGAGTGATAATGAGGATAACAAATATGCTGAGCTGTCAGATGAGTCTGATATAGATCTAAAATTAGATTCTATCACCTCTGATTGCCACATCAACGAACCTGACATTGACAGTGAAGATAGCGAGGATTCTAGACCTAGGCCTAGCATCTCCAACTCACGACCAGTGAATAATAATTGGAGTGAAGATCTGAAAGACATTTTTAATGAAGATTTTGAACAGTATGCTGGACCATTGGTTGAGATATTCAAATTTTTTTTCTTGATTTTTTTTTATTGTGGGAAGTATGTTAAAATCAAGCTTTATCTTCTATTGACTTTCATGAAAGAGTTATGTCCTTTGTCTGGTGTCAATGGGGTTGAGAGACAGGCTGGCGCTGTTGAGCAAAGGGTTAAATAACAGACTTGGCATACAAATGGAACAAGTCATAGAAAAAAGCAAGAAAAAATAAAGTTATGTTGGGCATGCAACAAGACACACCAGAACAAACATTAAAGTAACAGTTCTTCAGGTAAAGATCAAAGGAAAGAAAACTAGGATGAACATCATATCTTTCATATGAAATCTCCTGTTTCATCGTATGGACCAGAGGTACTTGAAATTGATTCATCTTACCCTTAGGCAGTGGTTTTAGTTGCACGGGTGGCGGGTTGCCGCCGCGCTGCGTTGCCGAATGATGGTGTACATTGTAACGCAGGAACAGCACAATGGTAGTATCGCTGCAACACAGACGGCATTATGGCTTCCTCCTTTGAAGAAGATTTTTTGTTGTTAGACAACAGTTTATCAAGGTTTCTTTTATCGGGCGTTGGAAGAAGAAGGACATACAGCGCCCATGAAATAAAACAGAACTTACATTCAACATTCATCTCCCCTCTAATTTCCTTACATGCTCTATCAATGATGTGACTGTTGGCGTACTCTTTCTTTCTTTTGTCCCAAATCAAGTTCTTTTAAACATGGCAGCAATAAGTTTATCAACATCCATTGTTCTTTTTGCTAAAGTTTAACAAGAAGCAGAGCCCAGTGTGACAGTAAAACATATAGTGGAGAAAAAGTGGCAACTGACCCTAGACCACCTATACACCCTGCGCAAGAAATGCTCCAAGAATGAAAAATTGTTTCTGGTTATTTTACCCACCAGGTGGCTAATTAGCAGCCCCTCAGGACACGCCTTGACTATGTAAACTTACAGAGAACAGTGTTCAACTTTGCTCATGCAGCCCTGCGGGGCAAAAAGCAGGACGTGTAATTTCCTGAAACCCGCCTCCACTATAAACACAGGCTTACTTAGAATGCCATTAGGGCAATAGCTTGGGGAGCAGCCCCAAATGGGATCCTACTGGCTCAATGATTAAGGTGTCTGCCTGGGATTGGGAGGTCCTGGGTTCGATTCTCGCTAGTGACTACTTGTGTTTTTTCCTTAAGAAAGAAAATTTACCCGTTTTTTTCCTTAAGCAAGAAAATTTACCCTCATTGCTTCACTCAACTCAGGAGTTAAATGAGTACCTGGAGATAGGCTGGTATTGTCAAGCAGAATGGGCTATACTCTACTGTATACTCCCCAGGGTCTGTGCCTGCTAGGGGATAAAGTATTGTAAAGTGCTTTGAGACTGTTTGTAGAATGGTGCAAAGCACTATATAAATGTTACCTTTTTTAGGAAGATAAATTAACATCAACTACCTATTATTTATCAACTTTCCATGTCTAAATCCGATTTTAAATTAAAGTAAGGTAAATGACAGAGTATAGTGCTGGCTTACTAATAGTGGAGAACTAAACATGTAACACAAACTAACAATGATGGTATGGGTATGAGGCCAAGGATAAAAAAACCCCCAAAGATTCTACCTCCTCTATGTTGAAGAATCTGTAATCAAAAATTGGTAATCTATACTCTCCAAAAAAAGAAACGCATAACCTATACTACTCACTATATAGAGTATAGCAAGGAGTTAACCTGATTTTTGCGGCTTGTTTTGATTGTCAACAACAAGTATGAGTTGTTTATTAATGGTGTTAGCAACACTGACTTTTTTTTTTGTCCCCGCAGCAACAAAGTGAGATGCCACATTTGCGCTTTTTTATTTTTTCCGGAAACAAGTCACCACATGAACTCTTGTCTTCGAAATCACTCAAAATTTTGCATGTGAGTTGTGTTTACGATCCACTATAAAATAAGCAGGCAAGCAGCGACAGCAGTGAGCAAGACAGCATGGTGCCTGGTTCAGATTTCTCCTTTCTCGGCAACTGCATCCTGGAGGCTCTTGCACATGGTGGAGGTGGTGTCATGGTGTGGGAAGCCATCAGCCATACCGGCAGGAGTTATCTTATCCTCATCCAGGGAAACTTGGATGCCCAGCCGTACATTAACAATGTCCTGACACGCCATGCGCTCCCACTGCTACAGGCACAAGGAGCGATATTCCAACAGGACAACGCATAACCCCAGAATGTGAGTATCACTGGGGACTTTCTGCAAGGAAACAACGTCCAGAGACTGCCCTGGCCCTCAAACTCCCTGGATCTCAACCCCATCGAGCATCTATGGGACATTTTGGACAGACAACTCAGGAGGCGAGTTGTTGTCCCTGCCACCCCCAATGAACTGTTTCATGCCTTAGAAGAGGAGTGGCAAGCCATCCCTATCGCCACCATTCGAAACCCCATCGTTTCCATGCCGAGAAGATGTGCCACAGTCTCGAAAGCAGCAGGGTGGTCATACCCATTATTATGTGACCTCCCCTCATGTGCAAAAACACACATTAATGTCAATTTTCTCTTCAGAACTAGAATCATTTGTTAATCAATAAATTTGTCTTGACAATATCCATAAGTTTAAAAGTCCTGGTTTGTTTCTATCCAAAGTTATCGAGTTCCTTGTACAGTACATGTTATAGTACTAAATGTGGTTATGCATTTCTTTTCTTTGGAGAGTATAAGTGGTTAGCACAGATTCACACCAGTCAAGCATCAAGCAAAAGTTACCATGGTCATCTCAAAGGTGGGTGTTATGGTGGAATTGCATTCCCCTTGAACAGTCTGGCTTATATCAAGTCCTTGGCATTGTAAAGTTCTTTACCCACTTACAGTCAACTGCAGGTGACTCGAATTCGTCGGGGATCAGAAATAGCGTTTGAGATTTCCATAATTCATCATGTCCGCGGAAGCCCTAAGTACAAAGAAATAGAGAGAAAATCAAGGGAGGTAAAAAGATATCATTAAAAGAATTAATGTGTGCTTCGTACATCATGATTGCACGCATGGTGAGCCCAAACCCCCCAAATCCAGGG
This sequence comes from Goniobranchus kuniei, assembly GCA_025770095.1. Lineage (NCBI taxonomy): Eukaryota > Metazoa > Mollusca > Gastropoda > Nudibranchia > Chromodorididae > Goniobranchus > Goniobranchus kuniei. The sequence goes on along the minus strand of JAOYNN010084084.1, from coordinate 912 downwards.
TTCCTGCGGCCTCCTCATTTTCAAGGAGCTCCTTGAAACCTAAATCTCCTTGAATCCTCCTTGGGTTTTATTTTGTTCGGGGGAAAAAAATTGAGCCCCCCCCCCCAGGACCTTGTCACATGCCTTTGAGTTCTGGAAAATCAGTGGCGTGACAGGTGCGGAGCGGGTGCCATGTTTGAAGTTGTTTCATTAAGCCTCCTTGAATTGACTAAAATTCTCCTTGAAACCTCCTTGAATTTTAAGGAAGCAAAGCTGTGGAAACCCTGGAAATCAGAATCCTTTATGTTATCCCCATTTATACTAACAGGCTGCTTGCCTCTTTCTGTGTTGTGTTCTGTGTTGCTTTTGGTCGGGGGGGTGGGGGGGTAAAATGTCACCGTGAAGAAATGTGAGCATTTTAACACTGTGTTACAAGTGCTATATAGAAACAGTGGTCTCCGCCTAACATCCACTTCCTAGGGAGACGGAGAAATGTGGATGTTAGCCTGATGTGGATGTATGACGGGGGGCAAGGGAGCAGCCTATTTACCTCCTATGACATTGTATCTAGCTCAAAGATAGAATGCACAATTATAAAGTAAAGGCGTGGCCAATGTCATTGTGAGCTGTGAGCAGATTAAGTACTGTTTGGCTTACCTGTCTGGGCCAATAAAATTTTGTCATAACGATGCGCGCAATGAAATGAACAAGCAACATTGCTACATTCAGTATTATGCAGTGGGTAGGCAAGGCAACACGGGACGGTGTCAAAATTTTGCACTTTGTTGTTTGGATGACGAACTGGCACCATCTCCTCACACTGGTCAGCGCTTGTAAACATATAGGCTAATTAATCACTCGCCAGATGGTTAGCATTATGCATTCCTTCCCCTTATTCGGCATGTCTGAAAAGTGCTACATTTATCAATGGGG
>JAOYNN010083862.1:0-11908 GCA_025770095.1 Goniobranchus kuniei | reverse complement strand
TATGTTTTTGAAATATTGCAAATGTTAAGCGCCGTTGAGCACCTTGTGTGGATAACCAGGCGCTATATAAATGCATTATTATTATTATTTTTATTATTATTATTATTATTATTATAGTGCTTGCAAAGATTCTATATTATGTGTAAGATTTTTGCAGAAAAAGAGTGCATGTTGCTTTTTTTTTGGCGTGGGAGGGGGATTTGGTTGATGAAATTGCATGATTTTTAAATTAAACCATGGTTCTTAAACTGTCTTTCTTCCGTAGCTATTGCAAGATGCTCCCCGTCGCATTCCATCCAATAAAACAGCCCGTCAGCTAGTTGCCACAGACAGTATTGAAATAAAAGGTAAAAATTTCCAGTCATGAAAGTAAACACCTGCCTTGAGCATAAAAATATCCTTGACAGTTCTTTTTTTCAGTTCCAGTTTTTAAATACTTATCTAAAAGACTTCTCTATTGGCTTTTTAAACCTCCATTCTAATTATGTAGTCAGAACCTGTAGAATAGGTCACTGTATTAACAACCAATGTTCTGTGACAATGTTTTTCTACTCTTTCAAATTCTTTATGAAGGACCCTGTCCGATGTAGTCATAGTCAGTCATTTTGTACTCTTTTATAGTTTGCTACAAAAGATTTCTTGTTCAGTCTCCAATCTGACCAATGCCTTTTGCCTCCTATTATACACATTAAATGTATTGAGAGTGACAGGCTTTTTCTGTGATTTCATTGATCTATCCCTTTTGCCTCCCATTATACACATTATGTGTATTGAGAGTGATTATGTATATTGAGAGTGACAGGCTTTTTCTGTTGAGAGTGACAGGCTTTTTCTGTGATTACATTGACCTATCCCTTTTGCCTCCCATTATACACATTATGTATATTGAGAGTGACAGGCTTTTTCTGTTTAGAGTGACAGGCTTTTTCTGTGATTACATTGACCTATGTCTTTTGCCTCCCATGATACACATCAAGTGTATTGAGAGTGCCATGCTTTTTCTGTGATTACATTCACTAATGCCTTTTGCCTCCCCTTATACACATCATGTGTATTGAGAGCGCCAGGCTTTTTCTGTGATTACATTGACCAATGTTTTTTGCTTACCTTTATACACATCATGTGTGTTGAGATTGCCAGGCTTTTTCTGTGATTGCATTGACCAATGCCTTTTGCTTCCCATTATACACATCAAGTGTATTGAGAGCGCTAGGCTTTTTCTGTGATTACATTGACTAATGCCTTTTGCCTCCCATTATACACATGTGTATTGAGAGTGCCAGGCTTTTTCTGTGATTACATTGACCAATGTTTTTTGCCTCCTTTTATACACATCATGTGTATTGAGAGTGCCAGGCTTTTTGTGTGATTACATTGACCAATGCCTTTTGCCTCCTATTATACACATCATGTTTATTGAGAGTGCAAGGCTCTTTGCCTGGATAGATGACCTATTAGGACTTAGTCATGTGAGGAATCATAATTTATACCATGTAAGTGAACATATAAACAAAGTCTCTCCCCATAGCTTCCACCTGCCTGTAATGGCTACTTTTTATGCAATCTTGTTGACCGTTATGATAGGTTAGACTGTAATTTTGCTTCTCCTTTTTATGAGAACACAGTATGAAAGCTTAGATGAATAGCCCTATTATTTTTAACAGAACAAGCATTTTAACAATTTAAATTGAGGCATGTCATCTCTACAGTATTCTGTCAATGTAACCTGATTTCATCAACTTAGCAGGTCACACAAAAGAACTGATGTAGGCCTTTAAGGCAAAGCTTTATTTCACAAAGTGTGTGTTAATTGAACAGGTCTATGACTTCAAAATTGTATAGTTAATAAGTCAATGTTTTGCAAATTGTATGGCATTCGGTTTAAGGCATATGTTGGCTTACTTTTAATGTAATTACTTAAATATTCATGAAAATCAAGGTAGTCAAACAAAATTCTGCAATACTGATGTGTTTAATGGGCAGCTCATGCATCCATGACACTTTCACCTAATCTTTTATTTTTCTTCCCGATTTCAGGCAGTGAAAATGCAGAGCCAGGAGAGGTAAGAATGCAGTCAGCTTTTTCTCTGTCATAAATCTTGACACTGAATTTGTCAAAATGCTGTTTTAGATTTAATGCATTCTTTTCAATGTATGATCAAAAGCTGGTTAACAAAAATCAGTGAAATGATGAATAATAATTCCCTATGCTGTGTTGCTTTTGTTGTTTGTCTCTATGCCCACGAAGTCTTTTTTTTTATTTTCCTTTATAATTATGTCTTTTCTATTTTAACTTCTCCTCTCAAAATGAAGGTCGCCATAGCAGATCATTATTTTAAAGGCTCTGCATAATGGTTTTGGCAAAGGTTTTAAACCTTATCCTCTTTCAGAGCTAGCAAGAAAATATTCAATGAATGGGGAATCAAAATTCAACTGTTTAAAATAAAGAACTGAAGTGATATCAAATAAATTCCACCATATTTTACTTTTCATTATGTTGGCCAGTCTCATTCAACAGAAACAAGGCAAGTGAAATAATTGGAGGTTGATAGTTATTTAAAAGGAGGAGATTGTCCAGATTTTAGTTGTTTAACAAATATATGCCTTGAATAAACTATGATGGAAAATGTTTTTAAAGCCACAATTTATGGAGATGATCTGTTCACACAATTCAGGCCTTTGATAAAAACAGTTATTTGTATTTGTCTTATCTTCTTAGACATGTTTTATGTAAATGTTCTGCACTGTTCAATCCAGGATGAAAAGTTTAATACAGCACGGCCATGGATGGAAGAGGAAAATGGAAAAAAGTGAGTGATATTATGTTTTGTCTTGTGGATGTATATAAAGGTTGGCTACTCATTTCTCTTATTTACTTATTTCAATTTGCTTTGCTCTTGATTGAAACATGTAGGTGGTTTCTTTGGTATAATTCATTTATATATATATTTATAGAGCTGCTTGCTTGCATTTAACATTCAGAGGTCAAAGTTTGGAATTATTATCCTTGTTGTCACTGTGCCTTTTTCTGGTGTTATTGTGTATTTACTGGATTTTTTAAAAATTATTTATGTTTTGGTGTTTAACATATTGAATTTAATGTCACATAGAGGATTGGTACAACTCCACACATCTATTAACCTCATGTGTTAAACCACAGAAGTTGGTTTAATATGGCACTCGTAACATCGTGGCTTGTTATCTTCTTGTGGACAGAGATACTGAGTGGAAAGGGGATGGGAGTTGGGCTGAATTGAAAATCTTTCTTATAACTACTGATGTTTTTCATTATGTGCAGGAAAGCCTGTCTGCGCTATCAAAAAGCAAACTGAACACAAAAATGACACCATTGAAAGAAAGCCATAACAGGCTTTTGACAATTTCAAGAGAGCAAAGTTTAATGAAACTGATTCCAAAATTTTGTCTTGTACCATTTTGGTATTTGATTATTCTTTTCCTTTCACATTTTAAACAGCATACACAGGGTTTAAATTTTCGTGTAGCAAACAGTTCCAAGTGCATATTTCTTGCTTTAGAGCTTTTATGGCATTATATTTCATATTCCTGCACCTTAGCCTTCTGTTACATGTCCGTGTATAGGCTAGGGTGTTCCTCTGCTCATGAAAACACACATCTCAAATCAATTGTGGCTATGGAGATTATAACTCATTTGCTTTTATTTTTATCCCTTAAGCCAAACCATACAATTTTCAGACTGTTTAAACATATTTGTCTTCCCTCGCCACTAAAGAACATCCTTACTGTTTAATTCCGTCCCTTTTACCAAGGAACTGTCACTCTCTGTACCTGCTTCCTAACTTTTTGTTAACATTGTTGTTCATTTTTCTTCTGCCATCCCTTCTAATTTGAATTTTAAAAAGTACAACAATGGAACTAAAGTGGCATGACAATTGCTTTTAGCTATCTCTGTTGTGGGTCAAGTTTTACAGGATGAATGAATAAATAAATGAACAAGTCCAATGCTCTTCTTCTGTCTCTCTCTCTGGGGAATTTTGTTTTTCTTTTTATCTATTCCATACACGGGAATACATTTGGAGAGAAGTTTGTTGGGTATTTAAAAGAAAAAGAAAAAAAAAAAAAGAAAATAGAGATCATAAAACAAATGGCTTAGAACTATCAATAAAGATAGGTAAAGATTTCTAACATTTTAATTTCATGACCTAAGTGAGTTAAAAGCTGTCAGCCACACAGTGGTCTATGGGTCACAACCATGTCCATCTGCATTCCATTTTTAAAAAAATCAGAATATCTGTTTTTCTTCCCCCTATACAAATCTGTGATTTTATTTATTTATTTATTTATTTACTTATCTACTTTTTTGTTTTTGTTGCAAAAGGACAATGATAATCATTGATACTAAAAAATGGCAGGCAGGTAGTTAAGTTTGCCACAGCGATATGTCTTATTGAGTGGGACAAAAGGACAGGTGGACACTTTCATCTATGATTCAGTTATTTTATTACATTCCTTTATTAAGTATAGCATTAACATGATTGAATGATTGAATGCCTTGCTCAGACAAGGCATAATTCTCATCCAAAGTATATCTGTACAATTTTACTGGTCCACAGAACCATTCCATCCTTAAGGCCTGTCTGTGCTTAGCTTTGTAATTTTAAATGGATCAACAGAGTTGCTATGAAATCTGCAAGTCTGATGACAGGCCCCTAGTCGTCATCACATGACACACACTCTCTTTCTCAGTGTATGGCTAATATTCTAGTTCAACAAACTGCCCTACTGACATTTTCCCTTGGAATGGAATATTAAATGGACACCACTGTCATCATTTTGTGACATATACACACATATGTGATACGTATGTCTATAATTTGTGGAAAATGCTTTGAAAACAAAAAGATGATGTTTCATATCATTTTGTTTTATATTGGAATGGATTACGTTTCCTTTTTAAAAGATTTATTTATTTATTCAAAAAAACAAAAGGAAATGCATTCCCATTGAATTAGTTAAAGGATGGATGAATAAACCCCTCCCCCGCCAATCCCTACTTTTCTTTTGACATGATCATTGCAGGTATCTAAAAGACTTCCCTAAGTTAGCTGTGTACCACCCTTTTCTTTTTTAAACTCTCTGCTCTTATTTTGTACTATTTTCTTCAACATGAATTGTTCCTTTCCTTTCTAGGAGCTTACTTCAGTGTGTAGATGAGGAACTGTCACAAAGGTAATAAACTGTTGACACCCCATTCATTCTCAAAGTTCTTATAGGCAATATGTAATGATGTATTTGATCAGTCAACTTATTGGATCACATCAGCTCATACAATGCCCACATGTGTTTATTGCATGCGCCTGGTGGATTTTTTATGGGACTACATTATTCATGGAAATTTTTCATGAAATTTGCATAAATGAGTCACCCGGAGGATGATCAAAGAATGTTTTTCATTTCTGATGCTGAAGAGGTTAAAACATTTACTTCAAAACCAAAACTTCTCATTGTAAAAGATGCATTTTTCCCATCCATGGGTGACCTTCAAGGAAGGATTTGTAGCACTTTGGAAACCCCTTGAATGACCTACAAATTCTCCACTCCTAGAAGAAAAGAATTACTGGAATTTTGTTATACTGTCTCACAAAAACTTCAAAATTTTATGCGTCATGAGTTTGGTTGTGTTTCTATTCATTTGACTGTGTTGTCTGAATGTCTACTCCTTGCATTCATTGTCGAAAAAGTACATCGCCTTGTTGAGTTGTTTGTAGTAGAGATAAGACTAATGACTGCATTTGTTTGAAGCCTAGCATCGTCTAGGTGCTTTTTACACTTGTTTTTCCTCACAAACTTTAAGATTGTTTTCCTAAGCCGCTTCACAATTGTTTTCCTCACTTCCTCTCTAAAAATTGCCACAGAAATGACTCTTTTGGCCTTCATGGCCTTGGAGGGGCTCAACTATCTTGACAACATTGATTGTTAGTGTTAGGTATCTTTCAGTGTACTGTTAACAAAGGTAATTTATCATTTACCGTTGCCTGTTACTTTCTTACCTTCTGTCATCCTTTTAATAATCACATATACACATTTAGAAATCTGCTCTACAGATGTTAATCTCCTGTCTCGAAAAAAAAAGAAAGAACAAAACTTATAATCCCTCAGTTTGCTCTCCTTTCAGAGTGCTACGAATCCTGTAAAATGTCGGTAAAAAATGAAAAGTATCACCTATTGATTTTGACCAATAAACCAAGCTTCATCTGTCATCAGTGACATACTAAATTGAATTTGCATTCTTTGAATTGTCTCTGAAAGATAGGAAATGGAAGGTCTGACTAAGTCAAAGTCCAAGGGTTGAGATTCAAAATGGCAAATGCCGTTGATTTGCTCCCTGCAATTTTCCAGCTGTAACTGATTGCATTTACCTCCTTTTGCACTGGCATTGTCTTGGAGAGGGAAAATTTAATACTGTTGCCAATGGCAAATTTGCCTAGTGGAAGTCTCTTCTTTCTTTTTTGCATGCAGTGGAGCCTTAGCTCATTAGCCCGATGTGATCGGTGGCCAAAATGATTAACACAAGTCGAGTCAAGCATTGCTCATCTTGAACACAAATGAGAAGAATGACAAGGTGGAATTTTATCCTGCTCGGACAATCTGGCAATGTGCCCTTGGGAAAGGCACTTTATTACTCTTATCACCTTGACTTTGTGGTATTGAAGAAATGGTACTTAAAGGCATGGTTGTCCCTTTCCCGAGAATTGTATTATTTACATCCAATAGGGTGCAGATGTTGTTTGGAATGTTATTTTTTAACTATTGGCTATCGTAATTAAAATGATATTGTAAAGCACTGAGCAGGATCACCCCATGAAATGAACACCATACATGAATTATCTTTATTGTTTCACAGTCAGGCAGCTAAACCTTTTGACCACCCAGGATATTGAATTTTTTAAAGACTTGGTAAAGAATGTCAACAAAGGAGAAATTTGCTCGTCTTTAAAAGACATTACAGGAAAAGATTATTCTAAATGATTAAACGTATGGCAGAAATTTCCTGACTTATATCAAACACTAATTGTGTGTTGACTAGTGGAAAGTGGAATTTGTAAAGCTTGTCTTGTTCTTGAGTACCCACTGGTACCCATTTTTTCCCCCGTCTTCTTTTACTTTTGTAGTATCATGATGTACTGATATATGGCTTATATCAAAACGAACGCATCAACAACATAAATAACGAAGGAAAATATTTTCATAATGCATGAGCCCATATTTGAAGCTTTGTCATTGTTCTAATACATTTATCTCTTCAACCTTCTAAGGTGCATTTATGCTTGAAAAAAAAATGAAATGGGTTTTCTCTTTCACCTGTCTACAGTGAACATAGATTTAGGCAGATATCACAGTCTAACAGTTGATATTGTTGGTTTGTGCCATTACACATGTGAATCTGTCCGACCTGCCTTTAAGAGGAACAAAAAAAACCCCAAAACAACCAACCCAAAAACAAAAAAAAAACAATCCAACAACAACAAACAAACCAAACATTCCCCCCCCCAAAAAAAAAACAAAAAACAAAAACAACAACACAAAACAAAACCCAAACACACCAAAAAGAAAAAGAAAGAATAACAGATATGTCATTGCCTTACGTTTTCCTTGATTCCCTTAGATCATGCCAAAAATGATGCATGTCTGTTGGTCAGATGATCAAACTTTTTCATGCCAAAATAGAAGACAAGTGAAGTTAAACTTCTATCCAGTGCAAAAGAATAAAACATTGCAAGTTGTGAAGTTACAGTGAAACCATTTCAGAATGGTCATCAAGATCACAGATCACGTCTCGTGGTGGCAAAAGACATTGGTCAGTGTTATTTCAGATAAGAGATTGAACGAAAAAAACCAAATATTTTTAGCAAGCTCTCTAAATGTGGCTGCTATGAGCAGGACATGAAATGACTGACCATGGCAACATGGTACTGGGTCATGCTGTGAAGAGGTTAAAGATAAAGGAAAATTGAAAGGTGTCATAGAACTTTAATTGTTAATACAGCTGACCACTGTAGAGAGATGACCATTAGGGCATGTTTGACTGTACATGTTTGGAGATCAGGAACAACAACATGTTCAGAGAGCAGCGTGTGAGAATGTGCCTGATATTGTAATCCTTTGTGAGGAATGATAATGACACAAGTGTGACACATGCTTACAGAATGGCCCCTTTCATCTCCATTTATTTCCGCTTCACTCATTCATCCACTCATTCTGCACAATCTGCATGTTAACGTATGACCTTGCCCTATTTCAGAGGTCATCGGCATAGTTTATGCTTAGAAGATGAGGATGAATCATCACTCAGTGAAAAGTAAGCTCCTGACTGTCACAAAGCTTACTAGTTTTTGCAGTGGCATGAAATGTTTTCTGTACTCTTTGAAATATCATTCATAGTCACCTTTTTTTTTTTAAATCTTGTAACCTTCACTTATATTAATGTAGTGTAGTGACTGCTGATCTGTCAAGCTCATTGTACAAAATTCATCACAGGGTTCATAGTGGACCTTGAAAAGTGCTACAATTTCAGTTGTTGGTAAATGAAATTTCTTTTATTGAAAATTGTTAAATGTTGATTTTGGCGAAAAAAGATCTTTGAAACAGAATTGCAATGGGTATGTACAAATGGGTTGTAGGTGATGTTTTTTTCATATCTAAAGAAGATATAGCAAGCATGGTAAGCAAAATGCCTTCAACAGAACTAAAGGAGGCTATCAAAACATGGTCTTATCTAAGGGAAAGATATGACATATTATGCTGAATCTCAGACTCACTCATAATTGTTGTGGTCAGACAAATGTACATGGTTACGGCATAGATGAAAAAAATTACTCCCATTACCATTCCAAAAATAGCATTGCGATTGACAATAGTAGTAAGAAGGAAGACATAAAGGTCAGTAGAAACAGACAGGAGGAGAATGGTTCGAGGGGACTTGAATAAAGGAATTAGAAGCGACATGAAATGATTGAAATGACATCTGACAGACATCATTGGCAGTATGCATTGATAACATTAAATGATATACAAACTGCTATTAGAAATAGTCTAAAACTGGACTCATTTTATCATCCTTGTTTGTTTTTTGTGTGAAAAATTCTGAGTGTAAGTAACGGTAGACTTTTTCCAATATAAGTATGTTGTTGATTTTGTTCTCCTAACATATAGAGTAAACTTGGTTGAAAAATCCTTCTGGGGTCTTTGCCTGTCACAAGGCGATCTTTTCATTCTGTATTTCGAATGGTTTTGGTGGTTCAGTGCCTAAGGAAATCAGATCTTGCTTACTAAAAATTTATTTATCTTGAAAACTTTGAATTATGATGGCTCAATAGCTAATGGTGGACGCTTAGTGGACTTTACTCTAATACTGTCAGTTGTTTCTCTGCCTTACATTTTTACATAGTCAAGATAATCATTTAGATCACACTAAAAATGACATATTTGTTGCGGTCAAAGCTTTTGCTGCCAAGGAAAGGTAAACTTTAAATTTGAAGCACAAAAAGATCCCCCAAAACCAAAACATTCAGTCTCATGCACGTAGTGAATGACCATTATGATATGGTTATTAGTGGTGAAACTTGTCAAAGTTTAAAGTTAATTGTTATATGAATGAAAAGTCTAAAAAGCTGAAGAGGAGGCATGGCATATTTTTTCATTAAAGTTCAATTAAACAAAAGTATAATTTGCAAAATATTAACTTTAAAAGGGAGGAGGGGAGATTTGGTGAAGGAGACGGCAAATTTCTTTTAGCTCTTTGTCTCTCTTTTCATTGCTATTCCTTTCCTTTCTTATATCTTTTGTGATTTACAAGAGTTGATTAAAAAAGGAGACTTCATTCCGCATTAATATCTTGATTCTTAAAGAAAATTACAAAATTTTTCCTCATTTCTCTCAAGTGGCTATGAACCCTGCCATATATTTGCTGCAGTTTGCTTCCGTTTAACATTGTTTTGCCTTGCTTTGCATTGCATTGTAATGTTTTGTTTTGTTACCCGCTTGTAATCAGTTTTTATTTATTTGAGTGTTGGCTGGCTCAGTTTTCATTCTGTTCTCTTCATGGATAGATATTATTTTGAAGTAAGCTGAGGACTATATTGATTTTCTTTTGGCACACAGTATAGTTGTAGCATTACTCAGGTGTTACCACTATTAGAGGCATTAAAAAGTTAAGCAGTTGCATCAAAATTTCCTTGGCTTGTTCTCCACTTCTGAAAATGTTTTTATTCACAGGAAGACTTATCAAAATGTTATGCGCACTCTATGTAGCTTAAAAAAAAAAGTTTTAACGGTACTCTCATATTGTTTTATAGTTTTGTTTTGTTTCTTTCTTTATTTAAGATGAATTTTCAAATTTTCAGCATATGCGAATTCCTTAATGCTTTTCCAATCTAGATATGGAATGAAAGAGAATGTTGAGGGATTCCATTCTATATATATACATTATGTTTCCATTTTTTTTTTCTCAAATATGATTCTTTTCCAGTGATTCATTCAGCTTAATTTGAATTCATATTTTTGTAACAGATGTCAAGATTTCTAGCTACAAATCAATTGGCTGTAGCTTAAATTAGTAGATGATTTTTATACTTTTGCTGTTTATCTTTTCTATATGCTCATACATGCTGTTGTTTTTGGGTTTTGAAGATTATTTGACCATGAATGCAGCAAAAGAAATTTCCATTCCATCTCCTGGTTTTCATTTTAATCTCATATATTTACGCCAGAACTTTAAAAAAAAAAAAAAAGACAATAAACGTTTTTGGGGAAAATAGCAGAAACTTCAAGCAAAATGTAAAGAATGAATAAGAATGCAGGAGATATTGATTGAGAAAAAACAAAACAATTACCAGCATAAATAAACGTTATTTATTTGGAAATTATTCTCACATATCATTGCATTTTATTTACAGGATATATTCTGCACATCATTTCTGCATAATTGTATCCAACTTTACCTTAGTTTAAAAGAAACTGTTTGGGGGCACAGAAAGCAAACTGATAACGCATCGTTTAACACATCTTTAATCCACATTTATAAAGCGTACCAAAGATCTTTGACATCATTCTCACACTCACATACTTGAGTCAAGTCAGGCAAAGTTCAATAGGAAAACCGTTTAGTAGTTGGATAAGAAGGTGGGATCCTATCCCATTTGAACACTATTTCATAACGACAGGTCATTGGCTATATGCTCATGGGAAAGGCACTTTACTCTACTTCTTATGTGACTCAAATTTGTAGGGTAATTTTATTGAATCACAGACTTGCCTTAGTGCTATTAGTCAGTGGATTTTTTCTCTAGTGTGTGCCTCAGGTGAACAGAATTGTGCAGTAACTATTACTTTCCTTTTCTCTCTCTAAGAAAATTTTCCCTTTGACGATCTTGTCTTTTCTATTTTAAAAGATAGGAAAGGTTCTCATGAATGGAGGATTCAATACTTCTTTTTCCATCTAGGAAGTTGGGGGAAGGGTACTATTTTCCCCTTATGTAACTTCAAATTTGAACAAAAGAGATAGCTGGAGAGCTTGTCTATGGTCATGATAACATCAAACATGAACAAAAGAGAGAGCTGGTCTACGCTGGATGCCTTTTAGTGTTAGCAGTTAAGCATATTACATTCTGTCATCGTAATTTAATTGATGCTGACTGCTCTAAGAGTTGAATCGAGTTATACATGAAGTCTGGCTGTGGTCATTTAATGATCTAAAATATTTTATTATTCATGATGCATATAAGAAATTGCATGTTTGTTCCATAAGGATCTAACTCATTTCCTTATTTTTGATGACTTTTTCATGATTTTGTGGACTGATGCATTTCACAGGCTAACAAATCACATAAAGAAGACAAAAGATTAATAGAAAAGAAATCACTCAATATAT
>JAOYNN010083751.1:0-11909 GCA_025770095.1 Goniobranchus kuniei | reverse complement strand
AAACAAATTGATGAATGTCTCACTTCCAAATCTTTATTCAATGTTATGAAAATTGCTAGTGGAAAAGATGCTGACGCTAAGTGTAACTTAACCAAGTCTATCAATGTCAAAGAACTGCCTAACTGTTATGGAACATTTCTTATTGAAAAAAATCGCAAACATAAGAAAAAAAACTGGATGTTTCCACCTTAGATGCCATTTTTGATGAATTTAATGGTGAATGTTTAAAAGAGTTTAGATTGGTGACAAAAGATGAAATCAGAGGTATTGTTAAGTCTTCACCTGCAAAGTCTTGCTGTCTTGATTCAATACCTACACCATTGTTGATCACTCACCTTGATAGTGTACTGGATGTTATCACAGTTATCATAAATGACCCTCTCCAGTCAGGAACTGTGCCAATCTCTTTTAAACATGCTGTTGTAATTCCTCTTTTGAAAAAGCAAAACCTGAATCCAGAAGAACTTAAAAACTATAGGCCTGTTTCTAACCTACCCTTCTTTGCAAAGACGCTTGAGAAAGTTGTGTTGGCTCAGCTCAAAGAACATTGTAAACAAAACAATCTCCTAGAAATGTTCCAGTCAGCATATATATAGAGAGAGTTGCATAACACCAAACAGCTCTTCTTAAAGTGTAAAATGACCTCTTGTGTAAAGCTGAGCAGGGTAATGTCTCCATTCTCTTACTTCTGGATCTGAGTACAGCGTTTGATACTCTAATCAGTATATTCTTATCAAGAGATTGTGTGAAAGTTTTGGGTTAAGGGTCACAGTTTTACACTGGTTTGAGTCCTACCTTAAAGATCGGTCTCAGTCTCTTTTACTGAATAATATCATGTAATCTTCCAATGTACTCGAGTTTGGAGTTCCTCAGGGCTCTGTTTTAGGCCCATTTTTGTACACCATGTATACCCAACCTTTAGGCGCAATTATTATGAGGCATGACTTTACATACCATATGTACGCGGATGACACACAGTTGTACGGTTCTGTTTTGCCATTAGATGTGAATTCTTTGTTAATCAACATTGGTTTATGTATTGAAGATATCATGTACTGGATGAATGCAAATAAGCTCAAAATGAATGAAGAAAAAACAGATTTGTTGTTGATTGATCTTAAGGATCACTGTAGATCACTTAAACATAAACATATCCACATTCAGAATGAAAAATATTATTCTCAGAGAAAGCAAGAAACTTAGGCATAATTTTTTTATTCAAAATTATCTATGAACCATCACATTTCTTACCTATGTCAGGTACTTTATCTTGAGATGAGAAGAATTGGTAAATTGTCAATATTCCTTGACATAGATTCATTGAAGACACTTATTTCGGCATTTGTATTCTCTTGGATTGACTATTGTAATTCTCTTTTTGCCAACTTGCCTAATAAGGTACTTTTAAAAATTCAGAGATTTCAGAACCAAGCTGCTCGGCTTATCCTAAAATGTAAAAAAAAAAAATTAAAAAAAGACCATGTAACACCAATGCTTAAGCAGCTTCATTGACTCCCTGTCAAGGCTAGAATTACTTATAATATTGCAGTGCTTTGTCACAAATGTATTCATAATAATGCACCACCTTATGTATGTGACCTTGTTCAGTTGTATGAGCCATCTAGCCATCTAGACAACTACGATCTGCAAATCATTTTCTTCTTAGAGTGCCAAAAAGAGGAAGTAAAAAGTTGGCTGATCGATCTTTTTCTCATTTTGCTCCATCAGTCTGGAATGCTCTACCACAATCATTGAGAACAACATCATCATTAATTGCTTTTAAATCAGGTCTTAAGACCCACCTGATGCAAGTTAATTTGTAGAGTCATATTTCTCAGCTTTCTCTGTGTGTATAGTATGAGAGGTAGTATATGCTTTATATTGTATGTATGTATTGAATGGAATCTACCTTTAGCAATGTTTGCATTTATTTTGATTTGAATTGTATCGCCTTGGGCCTCACAATTAGAGGGAGAGGGCAGGATATAAATCAATTACATTATTATGATTATGATTATGATTATGATTATGATTATTATTATTATTATTATTATTATAAACAACATAGCATATGATGATGGAATAAGAAAGAAACCAAGCTGGATGGCCAATATAGGGGTAAATCAGAAACATTTAAATAGAAAGAGAGCAGTGGAGAAATGTATTCCAGCCTTATGAGACTGCTATCATTAAAAAAAATTGTTTAAAGATAAAAGATAAGGATTCATAGTCTTTGTGGCGTAGTTAGCTCCCCATGAAAAAGAAAACTATGGACAACTTCACTCCACTCTCTTTTTTATGGAGCCAGTCTTACACCTCATTCCAAGTCTTTCCAATCTTTGTAAATTGTTTATCATGAGCTAAAACCTGACATGGATTAAGGGTGTTTTTAGAAGGAATATCTACAGTATGAATATACTCCTGATAAAGGTTAAGTTCTCCTATTAAGCACTGACGCAAATGATAGCAAATTTTGTTTAGGTACAGAATACTTTTGTTTAGATTGAAGCAACGTGAACTTTGATTTTTTACATTTTTTTTAAAGCGCTTGAGGCTCTGCCTTTAAAGAGCCTGTTTGTCTTTCCTAGTAACTGATAGTTTAGCTACTGTCAGTCTTGGCAAAAAGGTTGGTAGACTGAAGGCAGCTCTTCCCAGAAGACATCAAGACATCTTTTGAACATGTCTACACACGGGGCAGAAACCAAGCTTATGTTAAAGCAGAGATGTAGAATTCTTACTACTGGAATGAAATGATGTGGCAATGAATAAATGATACATACCTGTTCAGTCTAAACTTGTGCTAGAAATGTACCATAACAAGATCTACATCTTGTTTTTTGTTAAAAACATTTTTTTGTTGAACTTTTGGCCTCTGCTCTTATTTTCATACAGGACTCCCAGCTAGCTCAGTAACAGCCATGTCTAAATTTATTACAAATTTTGATGTTGGTGAAGCTCTCATACAAGTGGTGAGTAATCTTCTAACAAGTGATGAAAAAATGATGAATTCATTTGTCTTTTACATATCAAACTGAAAAGACAAATACATAGAAAATAAAATAAGCTTTATATCAGCTCATGCAAATTATGTTAAAAATAGTTTGAAGGTGATAGAAATAACTGGAACTAGAGGGTTTTCATTCAAAGTGTTGGAATTCCAGGTACCAGTGTCAATGGAATTAACATCCAGGACTTAAATGATAAAAATAGTACACTGGATTATCAATGTACATATCAGTCTTCTCTAAAGCTCAAAGTACTAGTAGCAACAGCAGCATTAGCAGTAGCTATACTAGTAGTAGAAGCACATGCATGTAGTAGAAATAGAGGCTGCTGTAGTAGTTCTAGTAGTAAAGATGAAAGTGGTTTTAGTTTAAAAACAAACAAACAGTCAAGAAAAAACAAAACAAAAACAAAAACACTAGTAATAGTAGTTACATACTGGACTTTTGGTGAAGATACAGGCATCACTTTTGTGTGAAATCAGAACTGGTCCATCATCATCACTTTTTTTTTATTTTTCAGTTGCGTGAAATTTTGAGCAAGTTGTCTGCTAGAGAGTCTGGCATTGATGTGCTGGTCGATGTGCGCTTATGGCGTGTGTCAGGTTGTCACGAATTCTTGGCATCTTTAGGTGAGTACAAACAGTACTAATAGTACCATTACACATACACATTGACTACACAAACACGACACTCTCAGAACACTTTACTGTAAGTGACCAAAAATTGACATTACAGATATGAAATATGCTGACAGGATTTGTGCAGGCATTGACAAACTGAAAAACTCCTTTTTGGAACAGTAATATTTTGAACTAGAAAAATACATGAATAAAATAACGATGGGGCAATTGTGAAAAAAACAAGTTTTCATCTTTAGATTGATAATCTTTCAAAGGATGAAGAGTTTGCATATTTTAAGTTTTAACTATCACATGTCTAATGATAAGTTTAATGGAATATATCTGAATTTGAATTTTTTGAAGAATTGTGTTGATTTTCTTTACAGGCTTGGATTTGGTGGATGTTGGTGTTGATAATGTGACCTTGAGGTTAAGTAAGCAAGCCATAAGGCGTCATCTTCAGTTTGCTTTACAAGCCCTAGTGTCTGTATTTGGTAAGCTTCCATAATGAACAATAATTCTCTCCTTAAGTTTTAAGAATTTTTGTTCTGTGTCTACGTCAAATGCACAAAGAAAAGATGATATGCAGTGACAATTGTCATTCTTGTTGACTCAGTATTCTGAGAGAAATTAAATGTACGTACATTTCTTTGTGCAGTTTTAGTCTGTTTTGGGCACATAGTTTACTTTAAGTTTCTGTTTGATACAGGGGAAAACACATTTTTTTCCCATAGGCAGCACACTGGTGTATAAGATTGCTTGTAATGTGATTCCCCTAAAGGGCTGCTCCACTATTTTGCTCCTTTGGTAGGTGAGAAGAGGAATTGAGTAACCCATTTGAGAAATAAAAATGAATATGCATTTGTGTGGGGATACATTCTACTCATTTTCTTTAAAGATCAAACTACTAAGATTGAAAGTGTCTTTTAGTGGGCATGCAAAATTTCATTTTATGCTTAGTTTTTGAATTGTTTGAAAAGATTGTGGCTTATGAACCTGTACACCATGATAATTTTAATGGAACATACATGCACACTTAAACATTATGCAGTCAGTTTATATGTAGAAGGAAGAAGAAGGAAAGCAGAAGAAGAAGAAGAAGAAGAAGAAGAAGAAGAAGAAGAAGAAGAAGAAGAAGTGGAGGGGGAAGAGGAGGAGGAAGAAGAAAAAGAGTTAAGATTTTAACTGTTCTTAGGTTAAGTTGTATACTTAAAGATATAAGCATATTATTTCCTTGTTACTTGATGTGTAATGTTCAAAATATAATGTTGTCATATAAGCTTTAAATGAATTTGACTCTTTCATTTAGATGAAGAAGTTTTTAACACATTAATGTAATACTAATACCGAGTATATCAATTCCAGTGTGTGTATATTATAAGCTTTTAATGCCCCAAGTAAGTCTGGTAGATTGTCAGCAATAGGAACCACAATTTAATTGTTTGTTTTTTTTTATTGGGTTTTTTTTTGTATTTGTATTTTGTATTGTATTGTTTGGGGTTTTTTTTGTTTTTTTTAAAATAATTAGACAAACATCATCCGTTAGTTTTTAGTTAGGCTTACATAAGAAATGAAAAAGATAAAAGAAGCTTTATTCAAAATAGAAACCCTAAAGGTGCACCATCAGTTATTATGGAAGGGATAGAGAACTACTATTATCTTCAGGTTCCAACATTTTCCTTCGTGTAAGTAGATATGTACATAATCATTGTGTTCATCGCTCACAATCTAGACACGCAAGAAGCACCCAGAAGTCTTCAGCTTGACACGTCTAGCAGCATGGAGAGCCTGTCTTCCAACCAATCAGCTCCTTCCTCCTCCTCTCTCTCCAAATCATCTGCCACTCCGCCACTGTCCCCACATACAAGAGGAAAGAAGTCTCTGTTTAACCCAGCAGAAATGGAAAAAGCAAAAATTGTTCAACGGAATTCCCTCATGATGCAGGTAAATACAAATTTATGTAACACAGTTTTTTCCAAGTGTTTAAATTTGTTGTTGTTAGTGTATGAGGACATATGAAATATGATAGTGTTGTGGACATTGCCTGTGTTGGCATGGTTGTGAAAATTTCATCGTTTGTGGAATATATACTAATTGCTGTTTAATGCCGTTATAAGTAGGATTTGGGTGCTTAGCAGTGCAAGCTATACTGAGCAACACCCTGCAAGATCTTCAAAGAAGAAGATACCTCTCAGGCGGGTGTTTCTGCTTTTAACTACTGGAACCCTCTGGAGATCAGTCCCTCTGAGGTCATGATTCCTGGTGGCCTAAAATTATGTCTTTTGTTGTTGTTGTTGTTCCTAGGAAGGTTTGATATCGCTTACTCCTTATTCATTGCATACTTCATCTTGATGTCTTTCCAACCAAATCCTAAAACACCCTGATAGAAACGTATTTTTATTCGTGTGAAGATTCATGGTATTCTTAGTGTCAGCTGAAATAGACTATAAAGTCAAAATTTCCAATGCAGGCTTGTGTCTATGTATCAGTAGCAGAATCCTCATGTCATTATCATTTTAAACTTTTATCTGTATATCATGTACAATGTATTTGGAATTGCTTTTCAAATGGTTTAGCTGTACAGTTGAGAAGTCCATGTTTTAAATTCTGGCAATGCCAGATCTGACTTTCTATGCTTGGAAGAGACTCTCAATGCTGACTGTGCTAAGTCATAACAGTTTTATGAGCTGAGAATCAACCTAACCTTGGACCAAGTTTTGCTTTCTCCAATCTCTTCAGATATGCATTTGTGATGTCTGCTTCATGGGCAACTCAAATTATATACTCCTTCAGATAGTTGGAAAGCATCAAAATTATCAGATTATTGTAATTCTGTTGTTTTCGTACTCCCTTCTGAAAAGACAGAAAAAAATGTTAATTTTACGGAATGATATGCAAGGCTGGTTTTTAGGAAACATGAGGCAAAGTATGCATTTTCCCTTGTAAGATCTCACCATTGGCTAACTATATAAAGTAGAATTAATTAAAAAATGTTAAAGCTGTTCTTTTTTTGTTTGTTTAACATTGTTTAGAGGGGTATTCTCCCCTTGACTGTCTGATATCATCCATGTTAGATCTATACACAATAGAGAACAATAAGATTTTATCTGACAAAGCAAGTCATCCTTAAGTCAGATTCCTAAAGTAAAAAACATGCTTTGTCCAACCCTCTTCCAAAAAATATCAGAGAGTCCTCAAGCTTGAGCTTTTCAAGAAGAAAATAAAAATTGTTTTAACATATTTTATTTCAAACAGGAAGTTCTGACTGATTTTGTAAGATAAAATTTATGATGATCCAATTTTTGTCCTGTGGTGCATTTTGCTTTCACCTACCTTCTCCATAGTTCATTTAAGTTGTTTTTGAGCAAGTAAGGTTTAGTTTATATTTAACTATGATACAAGAGTGTTACCTATCTTACTTATCTTTTCCATATCCTTGGTAAATGTGGTACATGTATGAACTTGTGATGAATGTGTTTCTTATGTACATAAATAGTGTCTTTGTTCTTTACATTGATATTTGAATATTTAAAAATGTGATGCACTTATAGCCGTT
Organism: Goniobranchus kuniei; assembly: GCA_025770095.1. Classification (NCBI taxonomy): domain Eukaryota; kingdom Metazoa; phylum Mollusca; class Gastropoda; order Nudibranchia; family Chromodorididae; genus Goniobranchus; species Goniobranchus kuniei. The sequence goes on along the minus strand of JAOYNN010083751.1, from coordinate 4,728 downwards.
AGTACAGGGGACCAAGCACAATATAAGCACTATTTATTATTATTGTTGTCATTGTTATTATTATTGTCATTATTTTCATTATGATATCTTAGAAAATATGTTGTATCATCAGTCTTCAGTCCAATGACTTTATATGAGTAACACTTTTCTTCACTTTTATCTTATTCTATTTTTTTTCTCCTCTACTTCAACTTCTCCTCCTCATCCTTCTCTTCCCCCTCCTCTTCTTCCTTAACCTCTTTTTACTTTTTCTTCTTTTGCTTGCTTACTTCCTTTTTAAAATGGCCTAAAAGAAAAAACATTTGAAAGCCTCTTTGCAGAATTATATTCGAATACTTGTTTGACTTAATGTCATAAATTATCTGTCACATTGTAGTTGTCACAGAACATTGGCCATTTTTTTTGCATGCTCTATAAATGTGGCTGCAATGATCAGGATTAATGACTAAATTGTGATACAAAAATGACTGACCATGGCTGCATTGTACAGTGCAATGCCAAGGAGAGGTTAATATATTTTTAAGTCGTCACAGAACATGGGTTATTGTTACAAGCATTGGCATGAAGAGATGACAATTAGGTTTGATTCCAATAATACTAATACATTATTCCCTAATTGTCTAATGTAAGTGCAATAAATAAATAAGTATCAATTTCACATTTATGTCTTGGCTTGTTCATCCACAGGGAAGTTTATCAGGTCGATACATTGATAGTCCGGCATCTCATTCAAGTGCCTCTGAGCAGTCTACCCCTCCAGCTTCACCTTGTCCATCACAATCACCACAATTAGATCCAGCCCTTCAGTTGTCTCATCAGGCCCACATACGCAGCATGTACCCATCCCACGATGCTCAGCGGCATAGCTCTGAATCTGCTACTTCATCTCTAATTCAAGACCCTACCTTACTAAGCAGAGTTGGGGCTCTTCATTCCTCAACATCTACTGTGGAAAGTGATGATGAGAGAAGGATGAATAATGATACATTCACAACTGGAAATCTTGTCACAGACCATGAAGATGGCTTAAGAAAAACCAGAGAGAGCCCATTTGGCAGTAGGAGTTCATTAAGGTCACATTCATCTCGCAGTTTGAAAAGTTTGACGGGAGTTGACCCATTGACCGGTGCAGAAACCCCACAAAAATCAGTCACTTTTGCTGAGAAACTCATCAGTCAGGAGATATCATTTGATCCTTTGAGTCCCAGGTTCGAATCTCAATCTGAGAATGAGGAGGACGTCGGTCATTCTCATTCATCAGAGCATAAGAAAAACCTTAGTGTAAATAATTCAAACATATCCACCACAGCATTGACTAAGAGTAAAGAAAGTGATATTGATAAGACTGACTCTTCTCCTAAAACTACTTCTCAATTAAGGACTCACTTCGAACAGTTAAATCGGCAGGCAACAGAAAGTGCAACTGTCAAAGGGGGCATTTATCAAAGAAACAAGGATGAAGTTCTATCAGTATCTAAAAGCACCATAAACAATATGCCTAATGCATCACCATTAATAGCAGATGCAGGAGCAGAGAATTTGGCCTTGAAAGTTTTAGCAGATGTAGCCAATCAGAGAGCAGCTGTTGAATTAATGCAAAGGCAAAGCATAATGCAAACCCAGGAAGAAACCAGAAGAATGCAGGAAGAAAGGGCACAAAAGTATCGGCCTGTGCCAACACAAAGAAAAACAACTGTGCCACAGACTCTGTCTCTTGGGTCTGATCTGAATGCAGATACATCACGATCCTTCTCTTTAAATAATAACAATAGCATCAACTCACCCCAAGGTGCATGTAAGAGCTTTCTGCCCACCAAAAGTGCTCCATCTTCATCCGTTGTAAGTAATTCACCTCATCCAAATGACCCTCCGTCTGTCCCACCAAAACCAAAACCTGTCACTAAAATTGTTGGAGCTGCCCAGCCAAACCAACGTAGAACCAATCATAATCTATCTCCATCTCCAAATACTAGAAACATGACAGCTCGCAACACTTCAGCATATGATGCCCTTTTTCCCAAGGGTGGACCTCAACCACCGATATCTCGTTTCCCAGAGCAGTCTCCCACAATTCCTCCCAGAGTACCTCATCATTCTCAACAGATGACAGGAATCACAACGCTGGGCAGTGGTGAAAACAGCATTTCATCAGACAATAGTGAGGGTGCTGAGAGCAACCTGCAGTCATCAGTATCTAGTGGTTACCATTCAGAAAACAGTGCTTTTCTACAAGGGAGGACAACTGTCCCTCCTCCAAGCAATGGCACCCAAGACAAAGGCATGTACACTCAGGAATTTGTAAATCGGACGCCATCTTTCACATATTCCTCTGGCTCATCATCTCCCTTTAGCAGGGCCTCCAATGATGAGCTTGGTCCAGATGGTAATGATCCAGGAAATCTTTCCACACTCTCAACTGTGTTTTTCCCTGCCAGGAATCAAACACGGACCTTTCCCAATTCTCTGAATGATCCCAAGAATGTTCATCTCTCTGGCAATGGTGTTGGTAAAAGAACCTCCCCATCTGCTGTTCAAAGGCCAATCAGCTTGATGGGTGGAGCCAAAGGTGTCGAACTGCATGTAAATAGTAGTTCCTCTTCTCTGCTGCCTGCCACGCCTTTGCTCAGAACTAATGCTCTTCAAACACGCCCGGACAGTACCAACAGCATGAGTAGCCAATATTCCACCTCCTCATCTACGCTTTCTACTATTTACCGCCCTTTAGGTTCTCGTGATTCCCCTCATCATTGTGATGAGAAAGTGTCCACACCTTCCTCTTGTACAAATATTGGTGGAAATGGGATACATAGAGCCAAAGCCGTCTCACCAGCAACTGCAGCTCCAGAACCTCAAAGTACTAGGCCACCACCATACAGTAACTTTAATGCCTACAATAATAATGGGCAAGCCTCAACGTACCCATCATGTAGTAATAATGTCTCATTAAGTCAAAACTCACCTCTTATTTCTAGTAAAAATACTCACTTTGCCGTGGATTCAAAATTAAACTCTGTACCATACAATGGATCAACGAGTGGTTATTCAAATGATACCAGCAAAGTGGAGGGATATTCAATAAGTACCACCCCATCCCCTGTTGGAAGGCAGCAATCACATTCTTACCAAAACAGTGGGACCGGTGACAAGGGAGGGTACCATTATCCCCTTCACCAAGGAGACAAAAGGATGGCAAGGGAGACTATCCCAATGAGAACCTACAATTCATCACATTATAGTGATGACAATGGAACTCTTCAGAGAATGGAAGGAAGATGGCACGACAATGGAAATGGGGCAAGAGGGCAAAGCCGTTCATCAAACACAAACAATCTCACTCAGCAATATGGGCTTCATTCTTCTAAATGTTAATAGTTACTTTTTATACCTCAGTATACAGTTGGCCACGGACACCTCAAATTCTCTCTGAGTTGCTGTATTTGTTCCAAATTCATTAATTTTTTAACAATAAGGAAGAAAACTTTTCAACTAAATTAACAAACACATTGTAATATATAACTTAAATCAATGTTACATAAACCATTAGGATTATCTAGAGGAAAGGAGGCAAATAGTTTTCTATTGGCCTCATTAAAACTAAATGATTTAAGTCAAATTATCTTACCACACACAAGCTTTTGCATATTGTCAAGGCATCAGCAGATGGTTGCTTGTCAGTGAAGTATCAGCTATGTGACACTCACATAAACACACACACACACACACACATGCGAACGTGCCTACACTCACACGCATATGAACATATAAGTACTCACATACGTACTCACTTACATGTTTTCACATACGCACACACAAATACTCACAGAAATTCAGATGCATACACACAAAAATGTAGGCTACGGTCCTCATATTGACTCCACAGTAAAACGTGACTGACCAGCATAAGAAGAATCTCGAGATGAGGGTCGAGGATAAAAGTTGACAATGAAGATTTAAAATTCGATACATTGACAAGATGCCGATAGTACTATTATTATAACATTAAATCTTTCTCTCCACCCCTGCCCCCTCCGACCACCACACCACCACCATCATCATCATCATCATCATAACTATCAACATCATCATTATTACCGTCATTTTAAAAAGTGAGCTTTTTTAAAACGCAATATACACTTATGTGCTCAAAGCGCTTTACATGGTCTCCAAGCAACAGCAGCACATAACATGAACAACAACACAGGCCGCTTTGTTAGTCAACAGTACATTTTTTTTTATTCGGACACGGACATGGCTGTTAACGGCCAGGTACTCATTTAACACCTGAGTGTGGTGAGAAAATATGAATAAAGAGCCATTCCCAAGTCAACTTCGCATCACTCCTGGGCGGGATTCAAGCCACGACCTCACGGTAGGTAAGCCGAACTGTCTATGAATAGACCACAAAGCCGTTCAATCATAATCTGGAGTAGCAGCGCCGGCATTATCGAAGCCAAGTTACACAGTCTCAGCCCCAAACTCGCTTCGCCTTTCAATAATCTCAGCCAGTGACACAGTGGTAGTGTGTTGGTCTTGCAACCGAAAGGTCACAGGATCGAATCCCAATGTGCGCATTGTGATTTATCACTTGGACAAGGTTATTAACACAAATTGCCTCCGTTTTGCGGCGCTGTTCTTACGGCTGACGCTCGGTTTTCGGTTAAAAAGCTAACACAAATTTCTCTTCGGGGATGAATAGAGTGGTATTTTTTTTTCTCTTTAGCATGAAAC
>JAOYNN010083641.1:0-11920 GCA_025770095.1 Goniobranchus kuniei | reverse complement strand
TATTATTATTATTATTATTATTATTATTATTATTATTATTATTATTATTATTATTATTATTATTAGTGTTAGTATTATTATTATTTTTATTATTACTAGTTTTATTATTATCATTATTATTCATACAAAAATACTGCCAATTAAATATTCAGAATGTTAATAGTAATTGACTTGCTTGTATGTTCCTCTTGCCATTGTCTAGGTTGACAGGAAAATGAAATTACGTCTAACGTGTGCGCTTACATTTTATTGAACAAGGTGGGCATTTTAACAGACACCCCTTGTAAAGCCAGAGAGAATCAAACTGTGTATGGGCCTTCTACTGGCCATATGGCGCATACAAGCTTTGACCATACCGGTGGGCAGAGCATATGGATATACACGTTTTGTTTATTGACATTTATTACGCAATTGGGCCTGATGTGGTTTGTGAGAACTAAAGGTCAAGTGGACTGTTTAATAACAATAAAGCTAAATTTAGCATACACTAAACACCAAATGACATACACAAAAATATTTCAATGTCAAACATATAGTTAACTCAGACAACGAAGGTCAACGGTAGGGACTGATGAGTTATAGCGTTGATACAAAACAAAGATAGTTCACACTATTGAGTGGACAAAGATGTAAACCACACTCCATAGATATTCAATCGGTAATTAATTCTACAAACTGAATTAGGGGAATATTGTAATTAAAACAAAAGTCTTAAATGAATGAGCATTTTTGTAGTTTAAGCTAAAGGGAAAGGAACCTAACACTAAATGCCTAATAAGCCTATAAGAAATATATGTAATCTAGATCTTTCACACAACGAAACACAACACTGTCACAATATTATACAAACTGTTTTATCCGTCCACGAATACAAGGGAATATCACATTTGCCGAAATCCTCACAAACCCTGACACCTTCACATAACCATTGGAGACTCAGTCAAACCGTCTGAGCGTAAGAGCTCAATATGTATGAAAGGGCAAGAGAGAGTGAGTTGTAACTTACAGCTCCTTATATAGGTGCTCGACGTGAGCAAAGGGACTTTACTCATGATGACAAGGAGGTAAGCAGGTTGCCAGGAGATGAGAGAGAATGTCTCGAGTAGGAAAACGGACCTTATCACAACCGTGATTGGTTGAAAATATCAAAGTGTGTCACCAAGTGACACCATGGGCCACAAGCCCATGACACTGTTCCTGTGTGAGATTTTAATGGATGGTGTATCAGCGTAGTAGGCAGATTTTTAAGTCAAAAAACAATTTGCGAAAATTTTTGTCTCTTAGAAGGTCTGATCAGAAAGGTAGCTTATGGTATGTTCATATCACCTGTTCCTCTGGCTTTGACAAAACAATCCTGCAAGGCACTGTACAGGGTGACTGAAGATGAGGCAGACAGAGAAAGAGGTGGTATGACAACATGCAAGAGTGGACAGGCATGATTTGAGTGAGCAGAGTCGAGGGAATTAGAAAAGACTCGTTTTCACCCAGAGGCACTCTGACAGTTGAAAATTTATGGGAGAAGCAAGCAAGCAAGCATTTTAAGAGCCCTTAATTTCATTGCTTGGATTTTGCATAAACCTTTATAGGTCTAGGCATCAAACGTTTGCCTACCATAGAGTATAAGATCAGAAAATTCCAGTGATTCCAGTTGGTACAACTCTACAAAACCTGGAGACATACCCATGTCAATCCAAATATTGGAAGCAAGATCTAACGTATTCTGGTGCATTCATAAGAAAATCCCGAGAAATCTCTACAAATAAGGCCATGATACACTATGTAACATCACAGACTAGAAATCACCAAATGGGAGAGCAAGCTCTGACATCCGTGATAGCATTGCTAACAGAAGTGAAATCAAGTCCCATGGGGGTAAACATGAGCACGTGGTTACATTGGGGAATGGAAATTATGAAGAATTTAGTATGTGTGACTCTTGCACATGGTAAATTTTAATGTTGGTGTGCCTTTATTCTTCTATATTTTTACTCAGATGAAAAGTCTTCGCTAAGCCAGCTTTGATTACAAGAATAGGCCTCGCTGTCCCGTATGGTCATTTCTAGTTTGTTATAACATATACCTCTAAAACCATAATGGGGAAGGCCTACAACAACCTTACCAATCCCACTCAACAACGATTTGAAAAATATCCAAAGACAAAACTTTAAACTTCACACTGACATCACAGAATGATCTAGAGCAAATTAGATCTATGACTCAGAACAGAAGGAAATGATTTGCCTTCACATGAGCGAGTTGAGAAAAATCAGCTGAGGACAAAGGAGCTTCGGTAGCTAAGCCATAAAACAGTACTGCACATGGTCTGGCCCATGTTACTTCAATAGTGCTGAGCGGGAATCCAGATTAAGATTTGGATAACCAGTTATCTTTTCTGACTTGGATATCCAGTTTTTAGGCCTGAACTGTTTCAGCCCCGATTTCGACTTAGATTTTGACTTGCTTTCGCAATCTAGACATAACATAAAACAAAACACCAAACAAATGAAGCTTTTTTGACATTTTGTCCATACTCTCAAAAAGCAAAATGTATGTTACAAATAATGTTGTAAAAGTAAACATGATTTTATTCCATTGTATGATTTCCTTCTCTGTAGGGATGAGAGCATTTGACACATGTGGATCTCATATTCAAGATTTGAGCTTTCTGCAGGACATGTTTCCATCTACAGCTTCATACCCAGGATTTTGTTCAAATGTTACTTCTACAAAACTGAACCTTGGTAAGAACTGATAGTTGTTAAATGTTTGTTCTAAGAGAAGGGTATTGAAGAGTAGATATTTAGATGATAATAACATCTATATCTATAACTATTTACTGGGCTATGAGCATTATCCTCATGATGATCAGCCTAGGCTACCACCATTCTCTCAAGTGATCAGCCTGACCATGCCAATGGGAGTAATCTCAACTTGTCTCTCACATTTTCAATGACAACGGTGAACGTTGCTCATATTGAGTTGTGCTAATCACTTTGCCAATGACGCCCCTTTTTGCACTGCCAATGATTGTCATCTTAGACACTACCATCTTCTGACGCTTATAGATTCGGCATTGCCCTCTTCCCACCCATAAGAATAGTAGTCCGACCTTTCTTTATTACCTCCATATTCGAGGTAACAGGTATTCTCTACGAAGCCTACAAACTGACAGGCTAGCAGAGCTCTGACTTTTCCAGCACCATTGTTCACTAATATTGTATGGGACCCTCAGTAATCATGATCATTAAAAGAAAAAGATAGAAAGAATTCAAAGATGAGTGGCTAGTTTCATTACAAACTGCCGCTCAAGGGAACTGCGATGTGTCACTGCATAATTGAAACAACTCAATTGGCAACACTAGAAGGAATAAAAGATTAACCACTAAGAGAACTCTACACGAAGTTATTCATGACAACACCTCTGCAATCAGAATACCACATCATTTTAACAAACAACACCGCAGATAAAACACAAGATAAAATCATTCAGAAAAATTTGCAATGCCATATACAAAAACAGATACATACAGAGACTCATTTTTTCCATATACCACATTGGACTATCAAGGACGATCTTCCACTGGAAATTATGAACACGCTGAGCCCGGGTTGTTTCAAGAGAGCACTTGAAGCGCTATTTTAATGGACATGATGTCAGAATACTATTATGTACATGTTATAACGCCTTTTGCATCTCAAACCATTCAACCTCAATTTAAATGAATGCACTCAATATTTAAGGAAAATACTAAGGCACACATTTCTGTCTCATTCGAACGATTTACACAACAGAAATTTAATATAAAAGAGAAAATGCCCATTACTTTCCACACTATCATTATTTTATTCAATGATCATTTTGACCTTAGGACAGTTCTGACAAATGAACAACACAATATCTCTCCCTATTTATCTATCTTTCTCTCTGTGTATGTCAGGGCTAATATGTTCTGGTAAACAACTCTGACCAAACAAATGAAACAAAATGCCACCCTCCATCAAATACTCTAACAACCTAGGCATCTTTAGGAAAAGCTTTACACTTCACAATCGTTGCACAAAAAGAAAAAAAAAAAAAAGGGAAAATTTCAAGAAATGGAAAACTAGAAATTTTCAACTTTAAGCCATCTACTTTGACGGTCAATCTATACAAGGAAAAGGAGAAAACTGCCTTTCTGAATTACCAAAATGTAAAACTGCTTATCACAAAATTTGTACTCAAAAAAAGAATAAGATACACTGCACATGGAAACTATCATTCATTACTGTTGACTTGTAATTATAAAGATGACACCTAGTAACGCTGAGATATGCCTTTTTGTGTGGGGAATACATCAGGTTCAAAATATTATTCTTAGGAACATTCCTATTCTCTTCTTAAAAATGTTTTCATTCCATTCCCACATAAAAATCAACATTAACATAGCCATATCAAAATGGTATGATAAAGGAGGCAAAACAGGGCTTAATAACTTCTTTTTTAAAAAGATTGCATTTATACAGCACTTTCCATCCTTCAACAAACAATCTCAGAGTGCTTTACAATACTATGTCGTCTAGCAGGTATACCCCCTGGGAAGCATACAGTAAAGTGGGGCACATTTTGCGCAACAATATCAGCCTATTGCTAGGTACTCATTTAACACCTGAGCCGAGTGAAGTATGAGTAATTAGGGTAAATCTTCTTGCTTATGGAAAAAAACCACAAGTACTTAGTCACTGGTGGGAATCGATCCAGGGACCTCCTGATCCCTAGCCGACGCCTTAATCTGTGCCCCCAGACAGCAGATTTTGTTCTCTTGTCATATTCTACTGTTAACATGATAAGTCGTCTGTAGCTCAGTGGTTGCGGCAAACTTGGCATGAATCGTGTCAAGCAGCATTCAGCAAGACTAGTATATAGGTGACACTATGTGGGTTTGCACCTCATTGGTGCAGTCAGGCCATACCACAAATCATCAGCGTTGTGCCCTTAGGTAAAGAAGTTTACTTCATTTACCTCACTCAACTCAGGTGAATGAGTATCTGGCAATAGGCAGCGATAGATCTTGTCAGATTGCTGGTGCGATGAGCTTAATCGTATTTTTAGTACAGTAGTGACTGCCTAACATCCCACCTCTGGAGAAAATGGAAAAGTGAGATCTTAGGCGGATGGTGAAGGAGATAGCCCATACAATGTACCTAATTTCTCTTTTTATCACACTTCTTCCTGGATTACTCATCTCATTGACATCCAGTGGACAACAAGCCTCAAGGAGGCGTCATTGTCACCCATATTCATTGTGTAGACATCAAACGGACAACAAGGAGGCATGCCCATGATCAGATCTAAGGGACACATTTTACTTTACCTCCAGTCAATCACCAAGCAGATCAGTGTTTTGCATAAGTCATGAGTAAAGACCAGGGTGTGTTTAAAAATTACGCTTAATGCAGTGATGGATCTATTCCCTTTTAAACTGCCAATCCCGCAACAAATCAATTAGAATTTAACTAGGGTTATTTTTGAAACAATTGGAGTAAACACATGCAAGCTTATGTCTATCTGTTGACACCGTTGAGCCTCAGCGATACAAAACCATCGACCGTCCCCAGGCATCGTCTACAAGCGACGATTGTTCTCCTCATATAAGCCAGACGCTGGACAGCAGGTTGAATTTACACATTGTCCATGACACACTCAATAGTGCTCACATTATAGCTAGCAACGACCTGTGAATTGTTTTGACAAAGATGAAACAACTGTGAGGAAATAAAATTGTCTACGGCTCACATAACTGATTGAAAAAGTCTCACCTCTCCCTCTTAAAAAAAAGTGGGATCTTAGGCAGACAGGGTGGGATGTTGGAATGCAAATTTTTTATATGAGGCTAAGGACTATTAACCTCTTTATCTTTATTGAACCATTATCCTGTCTGAGGATATTGACTAGATCTTAAAGACAGTTCATCTACTTACAGAAGGGCCAGGCAGCTGATCGTTGTTTTTTATCTGAAAAGAAAGTGTCTGGGTCTTGTCCATGGCTAACACAGGAATGCGGCCAGTTGTTTCACTGTCCTCATTGTTCTCCAGAGATGCCTGCTCTAGACTTTGCCACGGAACGGTGCCTGGGTAAATAGATTGATACATGCTGGCCTGCATGTAGTCCCCTGAAGTTGTTGGTGAACTCATAGCAATGTGAAAAGCCTAAAAACAAAGACAAAATGATTGAGGGAGAATCTTAATTCAAATGGGAGTGAAATACACCTTTTCATAGTCACTTCCATGATAAGATTAGAAAAAAAAAATTAAACACACAAGTTTAACAGGGCAAACATAATGTAACATACAGCACTGACCGCCAAAGATCCCCTTGCTGGGAAATGGAAACGTGATATTAGGCAGACTGAAAGGTTAGGCAGAAGGCGGGGGGGAGAAGGCTTTGGGGATAACCCATCGAATGAAGCTCCAGAAAATGAATACAGTACAGTGCAACCTCTGGATAATGACACCCCTGAATAACGCCAACTCTGGAGAGCGACACTGACCTCTGGCCCCAATTTTTTAGCTAAATATTAGTAAAAACAACATCCCGAAATGTCAACATACATTTTAGTAAAACCCCTGTTTAGTGACATTGATAGTGTATGTGTGTGTGTGTGTGTGGAGGGGGGGGGGGCCATAATTGGCAGTTGATACCACTGCTTGATGAAAAAGAAATATAGCCAAATAGGCAACCTCGTTTCTGACCAGCATCATCTCATACACTTAGCCAACAAAATTGCTTCTTTTCTGATCAATGAGATGTCCTACTCGAACCTTCTCATAGCCAATGAGATTGCTTTGTTACCAACCAATGAGAACATGTGTTTTCCCACCAATGAAATCGCCTTATCACTGTTGCCATAAGAAATGGCACTATCGACAGTGTCATTACGAATTGTCGATCTCTGACAACCCTGCTGATGAATCAAGAATAAATCAAGAATCAAGATGTCTACCCTGATCAAGAAAAGGTAAGTCCTCACCATTGATGTCAAGCTGCAAATCCTTGTTGATATCGACAAAAAGATGATGATAAACTACATAGGGAAAATGGCATTCGAGCACTGTTTACGATCAAAACAATGACTACACACATCAGCGAGTGAAAGCGTAATTGATAAACCCTTTGTCATAAGGAAAAATTCACCTTCTCCCATGGCTGAGACATGTTTCATCACAGGCGCTGTTTCATACATCGCATCGTTATATTCACAAAAGTCTTACCACACCCCCTTTGAAAAACACAGAATAACGACATGGAGAATGACATAATTTTGTAGGTCAGGGGCAATGTCGTTATCCAGGGGGTTGCACTGTAATTAACATTCATAATTATGCATTGACATCCAAAGGACAATAAAACCAAGGGAAGCAGAGCCATAATCATAACTTTTCTTTCATCCCATTAATCAAACAATCACAAAATACTCCATTGCTTTGCATAACATTTAGAATATGGCCTGATTACAATCCAAACTGACCTAAAGTATCCCTTTCAAAATGTCACTAGCATGACAAATCAATTCTAATTAATCTCAGGTCCTTTGTGGACTAAATGAAGAAAGCACATGGTGGTCTGTCTCTTCATAACTCAGCAGCACAGACCAAGAATACTTGCGCCTGATCTATGAGTAAACATTCTCCTTGTTAAAGCCAAGTTCTGGTGGTGGCTTGTAGTCAAACAATGACAAGCTAGTACTGACCAGTGCACAGTTGGCTAGCTTTTGATTTTGACCTTGCCAAAAAAAAAAAAGAAAATGCCTCATGTAATTGGATAAACATTTTTCTCTAAAAAGTGGGATCTAAGGCAAACAGGGGTAAGATGTTTGGGGTCGATTTAGGAGCAATTGTGTACAGAAAAAAAAATAAATCTGTTTCCTGAGGATCTTAGGACATATATAATTTATAATTCAGTAGAGCATTAGCTTCAGAGAGAGAAAAAGAATTTGACATCACAGGCTTAAGAAAAACGAACAAACAGATAAAATGATTACATTAGCATGAATAGTAAGGGGGGGGGGGAATTAAAAGATACCCCACCACCTCACTTTTCATGCTAATGTAATGTTTTTATCTGTTTGTTTCTTTATGGTGTCTGACGAAGGGTGAGACCCGAAACATCACGTCTATTGTCCCGTCTTTATAGTTGAGTAGTCCTAATTCTTTCATTTTACACTTTCTTGTAATTCACTCAACAGTACCACACCACCATTTTTACCTATGTAAAGAGGGATGTAAACGGGATGGGTCCTCATATAACCGTAGTTATGCTCGGTTCTCTAGTAGGTTTAAAGGGGCACAGTGTCTCCTGAACGGTCGTATTTCGGAGCATCAACCCTTAAAAACCAACCACCTTGAGTTGAATTGTCAATTTTCAAGGTATGAGTCAGTCGGGGATTGAATTGGCGACATCCCTCTTCCAAGGAGGACGCTCTATTTCTAAGTTCTACCGGGAAAATGAGAGACACATGTGTTTGTGTCAAAAGATGTTATGGAATTTACAATATTGTTGACGAAATTAAACAATTATCGTACAGGCAGTTCGGACATTTCCTGGGGACGAACACAAGCAAACATTGATGTCCTACTTTGAAGCGGGCAATAAGTCAGATGGTTTGGTCAAGATTATTAAAATTACCACTCTATTCATCCCCGACAGGAAATTTGTCTTTTGGTTTTTAACCGAAAAGCGAGCGTCAGCCGTAAGAACAGCGCCGGGAAACGGAAGCAATTTGTGTTAATAACCTTTCCCAAGGGATAAATTTACAATACCCACACCGGGATTCGATCCTATGACCTTTCGGTTGCAAGACCAACGCACTACTACTGCCGCACTGTGACCCTATTTGCCCGGCAGGCAGGGCAAATTCGCGGGTCCAGTGCCTTGTGACGAGATTGAAAAACTTGGAAGAGGAAAGAGAAGATGTACGATTCTATAATGTGAAAAAGGTGAGAACCAGGCATTGTGGCTAATGGGATATAAGGCTACCTTTTTTTAACACCAGATGGAGGTTGGTATGTAGCAAGCAGACGACGGGATGGTAATGAGAAGGAAAAGGTCTCCTAAGTTCACCAACCGACGAGGAATTTGTAACACCGATACCTGGCTACCTGGGGTGGGGCGGGGGGTGAGGGGCTGTCGCTCAGTGGTAAAGCTATGGCTTGTCGACCGAAAGGCATAAGGTTCAACTCTCGCTACAGACACAATAATGTGGTTTTTCCTCAAGTAAAATTTTTTTTACCCCTGTTGCTTCACTCGACCCAGGTGAAAATGGGTACAGCTTTGGCTGGAAATGTACTATACAATAGACTAGCATCCTGTTCATAGAATGATGAGTAAAGTTTGTCATTGTCCGCTTCATGCTATAGAAACCGGGATAAACTCCGGCCCTATGAGCCGATTCGGTTTGAAAGGACCACTACTACTACTATTACCTGGCTACCAACCAGTGTTGTAGATGTTTTAGCTCTCTATATTTTTGTTTGTTTGGTTGGTTTTTGGTTGTTTTGTGCGTGTGTTTGGGGGTGGGGGGTAGTGAATGACAACAGAGTCCAGAAAACGATAGAAGGCTTTGGCGTACCGGAAATAGATTGGACACGACAAGTCTTGTTACTATTTCCGTTTACACTTTAGAGATTGCATCAGAGAATCTTCAGCCATACCGCAGTCCTCTTTCCGCACATTCTTTTCTCTCTGACCAAAAACGATCCTCCTTATTCAAATCCATGTCAAGCGTTCTTTTTGGGGTCTCTCTCTTCTCCTGTTATCTGAGCTTGTCATCTTCTGCATTCTTTTACCAATGTGCTTTTACTCTGTTTTTTTAAACATGCCCAGCCGACCACCTTCATCAAAAGGCTTTCTCACGTTGTAGGCTTCGGTGGCTAAATGGGGATCACATCTCCGCACGAGAGTCAAAAGGCATTCGCCTTGATCAGTACAAGCGTGTGTGACTGCATGGGTTCGAGCCTTGCTAGTGTGTGGTCAGGCCCATAACAGCACGTCATCGGCGTTGTGTTCTTGGGTAAGACACTTTACTTCCCTTAACTCACTTGACTCACGTGTGAATGAGTACCTGGCCGTTAAAACAGCTCTGTATCTGTTTGAAAAAAATGTATTTGCGCCTAACAGGCTGCAAGTCTTGTTCTAAATGTTCTGTGTTGCGGTTGGTCAGGGGAGTAAAATTTCATTGTAAAGCGCCGTGAGCATGGCTACGCCGTGGAACGGGTGCTATATAAATGCCATCTTTACTTTTGCCTTTTTATTTCTAAAAACTGCCAATCTAATCGATGCTTCTAATGTAGGCCAACTTATTTATGTCATCTTGTCCAATCTGCTGGGTTAGTTAGTTAGTTATCTGTGAGTTTAACGTCACTTTTCAATATTGTGAATTAAATCAGCGACGGTGCTGTTTTGACATGTTTATGTGCTGCCAGATACGAGCCATAAGTAACAGCACAACTCGTATGATTCTCCCAGTCACAGTGTACTGACATCTGGCCGACCAGTCTTAGTAGTGGTCTCATAATGCTGTGGACCAATCGAAACAGTTACTACATCGCCAGTTTTAGAGTCTTGAGTATGACTTGGCCGGGGATCAAATCTACGACCTACCGGTTACAAGGCGGATGCTCTACCAGCAGGCCATCGGCAGATGCGGAGCGCCTTTAATTCTGCCCCCTTTATCTCTAAGTTCTGCTGGGTTGTGAGTTTGTTGTTTTGTTTTGTTTTGGGTTTTTGTTTTGGGTGGTTTGTTTGTTGTTTTGTTTTTTGTTAGCGCCAAGATCTCTGCCCAACGATTATTATCGCTGAATGAGCAAATGATGTTTAAAATTTACATAGAAAGCAAGGTTAAAAAAAAGAAAGAAAGAAAGAAAGAAAGAACAGAAACGCCAGTTGTGAGCAATTCTGTTAATTACTTGAAATCTGCAAGCATTCTTTACCGCTTTAAAACCCCTGGTACCCGTGTCTATCAACCGCTTCCTACCCTCCCCCCACCCCATTCTCTTCTTTACTAAAGTGGCTGTTATTACAGACACACTACTAGGAAACGCAGGAGTTCATCTGAAGAGTGCAGGTCCGCGAAACTGGCCAGTCATGGATACATCTTGTAATACGAAACAGGGATGGATTATACCCTGGATTTCCCTTTGTGCAAACAGGTATCTATACCATTTTTCATTCCTAATTTTGCTCTGGTATTGGAGAGCACACTAATTAAAAATCATTATGTTATTACCTCCCCTTACTATGGACTGCCATTTATTTCTAGTACACATAAGTTCACTTTCTTGGTTTGTAACACAATTTAGCAAAATCCGCTGCGCTCTACTGGGGGAATTGTCTGTAATTTGGGTGATGAACGGAGAATGGTGGAAATTTGTCGAAATTGACAAGTCACATCGAGTGACTTGCTACTTTATTACTAAACAGAACTCTCCCATATCATGAGAACCGAAAATCTGAAGCACTTTCTGGAGTGATTTTCTACTCTATGATATATTGAAATAAGAGGGCAAGAAATAGACACGAATAGGGCTTGACGATCATGAAATCTAATATAAGAATCTATATCCAGAGATTTTGATATTTATTTAAATCTAGAGATCTTCAATAACCAATATTCGGACAATAGTTAGAAGTACATCTAAACCTTGATCTAGATTTAAATCTAGATCTAAATAGAAAGTTAAATTCATGAATTTGTTTTGCCCTCTTATTTCTTCCCCATGGCTTGCTCCACATACGCGTTCACTAAGAGTTCGGTCAAGTCTATAATAGCAAGCTACTGGTCTCATCTAATTAGAGGTAAGTAAGTAAGGTTAGTCCCGAACCCATGACTGGGTATAGGGGAATTAGGGGTAGAGCCCTAATTATACTAGGCATACGGCATAATGT
>JAOYNN010083530.1:0-11921 GCA_025770095.1 Goniobranchus kuniei | reverse complement strand
ATGTGTGTGTGTGTGTGTATATATGTGTGTGTGTGTGTGTATATATATATACGGGCGTATAGTAATATAGAATCCTTTGAATGCCAAGTTTTCAAGAGTTAAGTGAAATAAAACATATAAATTAATCATAATTGTATTTAACACTATGCAATTCACTATCATTTTTTTTGTTGTTGAAGCTATTCAATGATTCGGCATCCTTTGTTGACTCTAGATTTTTTTTATACCCGCCTTTGAAGGTAAGTCTTTTTTTTTCCTTGCATTTCACAATGTTTTGTTCTTCTTATCATCATCGAAAAGAACACACTTTCAAGCGATCGTCGAATTTCCTGTTATTCAAGGTAAATATATAATACACAAGAGTTAGGGTTATTTTCACAGTTTTAAGATTGAAAACAAACATATTAATACGTTGCTTTAGCTTCATTACAAAATTGATAGTGATACGAGGTCCATCCCAAAAGTAAGTTTACCTTCCTTATAAAATTTGAACAGCTTGTGATAGGCTACTGAAATTTTACGTATTTATACATTAATTGTTTAGGGAATTTTCAGAAACGTTTAGTGTACCAGTGATGAAAGCATCTGAAATGAGCTCCATTTTCCTGCTGACCGTTAAATCGTAATGGCCGGTGTAATAAATGCTCAGAAAATGAAGAAATCATTCTCAAGATATGACATCCAGGTAATCATAAAAGTTTCAGTTTTTCTGGTCAAGTCAGCCCCTGAATTACACACAAATCTTTTGACAGCTCTTGGAGACCATGCTCCTTGAATCCAAACAACTGAAAATGGGTGAGAGCCACATCAGAAGGGCGCGTGGACATTGAAGATGAAAGCCTGACCCGGCGGCCTCTCACAGCATGTGGGGATGCTGAAGTCTATGCTGTGAGCAATCTTTAGTTGAAGACAGGTGGAAAAGGTGTGCAGATATTGCTGTTGAAGTTCCCATTTCACAGTCTTCAGTTCATTGGTCCTTACGGAAAAAATGAATAAGAAACAAATAATTCTCAAAGTTTCCTCCTTTGTTGATGCCAGGGCAAAAAGAATCCAGGGTCATATTAAGGCACACATTCTCATTCACAGATTTCAAAGAGAGCATAACAGATTTTTAGATAGAATTTCAACAGGCGGTGTATCGTGGGTTTCTTTGTGGGATCCTGAGACAAAATGGCAATGTGCTGAGTAGAGATACATTGATAAACCTCGCCCAGAAAAAGCACGTCAAAAACAGAGCTCTCTAAAAGTCATGCACATGTTCTCTTTTGACACATCCAGTACCATTTTGCAGTGGATAGTTCCATTCGGCACCACAAGTAATGCCCAATACTACAAAATGGTTCTTCAGTATAAACTTTTACCAGCAATTAAAAACAAAACGGCATGAGCTCTTGAAATCCGAAGTCATCTTCCATCATGAAAAGGCACCTGTGCACACTGCCATGATGGTCAACGAGTTACTAGACCTGTAAAAGTGGGAGGTGTTGGATCATTCACGCTGTTCCCCAGATCTAGGCCCAGGTGACTGTTGGCTCTTCCCAAAAAATGAAAGAGCACATTACGGGGACAAAGATTTGTGTCCCAAGAAGACATCATTTTTACAACGTATGCAGTGATCAGACAGCTAAACAAAGTCTCCTACGTCACTGCACTTGACGGCCAGACGCGGAGAAGTCAAAAGTGCAAAGAAAATGGCGGTTGCTATGTTGAATAGACCATAATTCAAAGGTATTTCATGCCAGGTTTCATCCTTCTTGATCATTTTGTTTCTGATTTATTGAGGTGGAAACTTACTGTTGGGATAGACATCGTACATCATGGGTAAATGGATAAAAAGTATCAAATTGCCAAATGCAAATCGCTGATATCTCAGAATTAGGACCGAGCGTGGTCGCTCGCCCCTCCCCCTCCACCCCCTCCCCCTGCGAAATATTGGTCGGGAGCCTCCTTTATCCCGGACTCCACATCTCCCCTATGCCGCCAGTCCTGCACAGAGAGGGATATGAAGATCAAAAAATGCTGGGCGAACAAAAGTTTGTCATATTTAAGCGAAATTCTCAATATTACCTATAAACATTTTAAATCTTCGGAACGAAAATGAGGAGGATTTTGTTCCTTTCCAAAAAGGCAAACAAGAAGTAATTGAAGAAACAGATCGGCTAGCAACAAGGTCTGTGGTGTAGATGAAAATCCCGGGGAATTACTTAAGTACGTATCACGGTTCCTGGCAGAGACCCTGACATGAATATTTAGCATTACAAATTTGCAAGGTACATGAAAATATTATGCATCAATGGAAGTCTAATATCGCATTTGTAAAACTTGGGTGAGCTAAAGGTCTTCTTGCCAAACCTAAGCTCAATAACACTGTTTTACACCATAGGAAATGACAAAGATAAATATCATTGAAGAGAACAAAAAATGGTCGTGAACAGCTCTTTGGACCGAAGTCAGAGTTGCTTTAACGAAGGTCGCAAATGTTTAATAAAGAAGGTCGTGCTTAGAGAGGTACAGCTGTACCTTTGTAATATCCATATTAGAGAAGTACAGTTGTGAACTACTTCACCACGAATCGTGATAGTAATTTCTAATTCGCCTGTCAGTATTTTTAGCGCACACGATCTACTACACATTCAACGTACTTCAAGATGGCGGTGCACATAGTCGAACCGAGTGTTGGTCTACACGTTGCTCTTTTGCTTGTGTTTGAAGATAACATTTAAAGTGGGAAAGGGGAAATTCATGAAGTCCTAGTATATTGCTCTGGGAGCAAGAAAGAAGAAATGAAGGACCAATTCAATAGAAAGATCAGAAAACGAAGAGATAAATCTACGGGGCGATTTTGTTGATGCCTGTACTTGTTTGTATGATGGGGAATATCGAAACAAGGGCAAGAAAGGGACCACCCGATAAATGCTCGTATAGGCCTTTCCCTTTTGTGTAGCTATTAATGTGAATTATTCCCACTGCAATTACGATGCCTTCCTGATACTTACAATATGCAACTTTACAACCTACCACCATATCTCCCAAAAGCTTTCATCAGTGAAGTAAGCTACAACTACATTTAATACTATTATTAGAAAAGTGCAACTGTACCTACCTAATACTATTATGAGGGAAGTACAACAGTACCTCCCCAATACAGTTTTTCGGGAAGTACAACTGTACCTCCCTAATATTGATATTAGAGAGATACAACTGTACCTCTGTAGGCATTACTGTTTAAAACATAAAGTCACTTAAGCTAGATCTATTGCCTGGGTTGCTTTCAACTCAGTGTAACCCATTAATCCATCAATGTTCTCAAGATTGATTCCATTTAAGTTTAACTCTGAATCAAACCACTGTAGATTTTTCAAGAAGTATCATTGAATCTTAATTGTACATCTTAATCCAGGCTCTGACCAACACTGCTCAGTCAGAGTTGCAGTCTGTCCGATCTCAACCAACATTCACATTGGATAACAAAGTAAGTTGTATCTTATTCTCTTTTCTTTTTGTGTTCCATTGGCTTAAATTAACAGTTTACCAGCCAGCATTTAAGGCTAATATTCATCTTCTTCATTTCTCTTTACTCACTTGGTACCATTCAATTCAATTCAATGAACTCCATTCATCCGAGGGAATTTGGAAATTTTTTTGGATATCATGGCCAATTTTCATATTTCAAAAAAAAAGCAAAACGAAACAACAACAAAAAACGACATGTAACAATTTCTTGATACATCACAGCAAGACAGATACAACATTAAATATGGCAACTACTCCCATTTCAATCAGATCTGCACGTATTTAAATGTGATGACTCTGTGCACTCATCAAAGGTAAATGCATATAAGATATTTAAATATAACATGTGTACATGGGATCAATTACTGTGACTGCAATATGCATATGTACAATACAAAGATTCCAAACAATTCATCCATCAAGAGTTTCACATGCTCATGGCTCTTTGCCCCAGCCTTTTTCAAATCAAATAAAATAAATGTTATTCATCCCAGATGGAACTTCTTTTGCTTTGGCAGTATTTACCATTAAGAATGAACCACTTGATTGAAATTATAAAGACTATGAAGTAATGGGACTTATATATAGGTACATACACATACTAATACATTCACACACTAGCAAACCTAGCATTAAATAAACACTCAACTGTGTCAACCTCTTATTGATTTGTTTTGTTTTTCAACCCTACACAGCTGGGACTTCATGCCTATGTTACCTTTGATTCCAAGTTCAAGGTGAGCTTATAGTATTTTGTCATTCTTTGAGTTGTGATATCAAGTGACATGGAACCATTTAAATTGTAGATAAAAATGTGTAATTTTATGATAAGGGGCCAATATCATCTCGACCAGGTAGCCCCTAATTGGGTAAAATTTTATCAAGGTTTTGGTTTTTACCTTGAAATTGTAAGACCTTTTCCTATCTATTTATCTCCCATTTTGTGCTATGGTACTGTTAGAGAAGAAGAATCATCTTCTTTCTCTTCTCTACTTATTAGAGAATCCATACACCATTAATGAGAGAAGTAGGGGCAAATTGCTGTAATTCCAAAGTGAATGTGAATCTCTTGATAAAAATCAAAGAATTAATCTGGCTGGTATCAGCATCTTGCCATAAAACTACTCATTTGTATTGACATGTTCATGATTTTTATTGGTATTTGTCAGAGTGGTCACAGTACTTTAAAGAATATCTTGATTGTTTTGTTTAAATAAAACGTAGAAGAAGCAAGTTAGTGTTTGAGTTTTTTGGTGAATGAATGGAGTAAAATTTATTTTTGCAATAAGAAAAATCAAGTATTGTACACAGGAAAGATGACTTGAAATAAATCTTTGTACACCAAAAAGTGGAAATTTCCCCAGGTCACAACACACAGATGCATATATAGTAAAGTACATAAAATCTATACTACTCAACTGTTAAGGAGAGACAGGACATGTAATGTTTCATATCTCACCCTTTGTCAGACAGTACAAAAATACAAGCAGACAAAATGATTTTCTAACTTGAGTGGTGGAAAAATCCTATTGTGTTCCTTAAGAAGGCATTTAAACCAATCTAGATCTAATAAAGGAGTCTGTTGTATTTTTGTGCTGTTTAATGAAGGGTGAGACGTGAAACATCATGTTTCCTGTCTCTACAGTAGAGTAGAACCAATTTTATGTATTTTACATTTTTTCCTGTATTCATTCAACAGTAACACTCCACCATTTTTAGATGCATATATAGCTACTTGTAAATCAAATCTAAGTGAAATATTAAGTTGTCATCAGAAATACAGTTCCTCTATTGGCATCTGCAAATCTAACAAAACACAATGTTTGTTTGAATTCAATATGCAAAAAGGTTAAACAAAATATTACAAGAAGAGATAATAATACAACCAATTTTCACAAAATCTTGGTAAGATAGTGATGAGAATCATATAATAATTTAATGTCAAAAGATAAATACATTTTAGTAATTCATTTCTTTCAAACAGGGTTGGAAAAGAGCACATTTGAATAAGACCCTTGACAAAGTAGAATTTTGACATTCATGGAAATCACAATTTTATGATTCATTTCTTTCATAACACCATAGGCAAAGAGGATAATTTTGACAATCATGGAAATCACAATTTAATCATTCATTTCTTTCATGACACTGTAGGCAAAGAGGATATTTGATAAGATAGATACCTTGGCAAAGTGGAATTTTGACTTTCACAGATATGACGTTTAATAATTCATCTGATGCAAAACAGAGTAGGAAGTGATGACATTTGTTTAAGATGTCTTGGCAATGTGGAATTTTGACCTAATAAATAACCCTATAGATGAGAACTGCAAAAAGTAAAAAAGTATTTGAAGTAAAAGTAATGTAAAGCTGAACAATTTTACTCTGAATAATGAAAATGAATTAAATTTGTAATATTTCATTGTCTGTCTCACAGATTCATAAAGAAAACTTCATCAATGCTACTGCTTACCTTGGTGGGAAAGACAGTGTTATCCATGAAGTGGATTATAGCAATGATATTGAATTCATTGATACAGATAATAAAGAGGAAGATGCAGAGTGAGTACATCTGTGGTATATGCCCATGGCAAACTCGATTATTACGAGTATGTGTTGAGGGGTTGAAACATCACATTGAACTTATGCTTTTGGGACAGAAAATTCTACAAAAGTTGAATTTAAAAAATGTTATACATATTTGTTGGGATGTGCCAATGCTAAACTGTTTACTACTAGTTGCATCTTCTTTTCAATTCATGGCCATTCTTGTTGAAAAAGTTCATTGAGCCCCACACACTTATCCAATTGCATCTCTAGAATTAATTGATATGTCAGATTATGATCAATTGTTGTGTACATTTATATGTATGAATGAAGTTTGTATTTTAGCTGACATGGCGCAATGAATTTACTTTATTGTATATGGATGCATTTGGTTCAGTGGTTGATTTGGCTGATGTGGACTGAGAGGGAGCAGGTTTGATTTCCGCCGTGGACACATGCGTTTTTCCCTTTAGCAAGAAAATTGATCTCCTGTTGCTTCACTTGACCCAGGTTAAAATTGGTACAGCGTTGGCTGGAAAAGTACTCTGCATGATGGACTGGCATCATTTTCAGAGAGTGACAGATAAAGTCTGTCACTGTTTGCTTCATGCATTGGACACCAACATAGACTCCAGTCTTATTGGACTTCTTTGTTGTTGTTTTTTTAATTGTATTTGTTCATTATTTTCCTAATGAATAGCCGTTTTTCACTTACAATTTACAATTAATGTGACTTCTTGATTAATAAAATTACATATCTGCAGCCGTACATGTACTCATATTGTGATGGACGAGTCAATAGGCTCATAATCAACCTGAATTGTCAGTGATTAGAGCTTAATAAGTATTGTGTAAGTGGTATATAAATTTGTTCTTCATTTATCTTTACTAGATAGACTACAAGTTCACTTGTACTTAATTCAATAGAATCACTTCCAACATATAGAGACATCTTTGGGTCGATGGACAGACTTTGAAATATTGCTATGATAGTCTTGCTGTCAGAATATTATTCACTAATTCATGACTCATTTATGTGCTCAGTTGACTGAGAAAATACTTTTTAAACATTAATTTTTAAACATACTTTGTTTATAGTTCATCAGATGAACAAAGTGTGAGAGGGCTTCTGGCTAAAGCAGGAAATACATTGATTAGTGCTGGAGCATTTGTCTTTGAAGACGATGATGATTACCTGTCTGGAGACCATTTGGACCCTTTCCGTCTTAAACTCCAGGTAACATGTTTGCCCACCTTCTTTTTAAATTGTAATTCATAGATGTAGATCTCATCTCTTGATCTGAAATGTTTCATAGGATATACAGGGTGGTCTAAAAGTCGCGATACAGTTTTGAATCATTATTTGGCGTTTCATAAGAATCGACTCATGATTTGAATTCCGGATGTTGACATCTAAATGTTTGGAAAGTTGTTTGGCACACTTTTTTTTTTAACCGCCAGCAACTGTACTTAAATCTAACATTCATTCTAAAGTACTTAAATCTAATATTGAACTTTCTTTGCTATGCAAAACTAGGAAGAGAACAACTAGTTAAAATTGTTGAACTTTATTTTAAACATCAAATGTCCATCACCCTCACACAGAGGGCTTATCTACACCATTATGGAGCTAGCCACCACCTGCAAGGTCTGTGATAACCCGTTTGATTATGATGTGGATGACCGCGATCTGTAAGAACTGACAAAAACAGGGCAAGGGTTGAAGAAAGCATTACTCAAGACTCTTCAACATCTACCCGTCCCAGATTGCAACAGTTGAACCTGTCCTGAAAATCTTTACAGCGCCTTCAGATGGATTTGCATATTATGTTTCCATACAAAGTGCAGCTTGTTCAAGAAATGAAGCCACTCCATTTGATTCACAGACGAGAATACGCTGTTCGTTTCCAATGCAAAGCAAGGGAAGACAATGGCTTTCTCAAAAAGCTTACATGGGAGATGGGGCTCATTTTGACCTTAAGAGTTATGTAAATAAACAAATCACAAGGTTTTGGAGGGGACTCAAAATCCACAGGTCATTCACGAGTGTGGCCTTCACGCAATAAAAGTTACTGTTTGATGTGGTGTAACACAAGAATATTCGGTCCCTATATTTTTGGAAATGATGACGTTAAGACAATAAAGAGTTAATTGTGACAGATACCGTGAAATGTTTTATCAATTTGTTTTCCCTGCATTTCGGAATAGGCATGACATGTGGTGGCAACAGGATGGGGCTACAGCTCACACATGACACCATGCAGTTACTGAAAAATGTGTGCGGCGACCATATCATTTCGAGAGGTTCAGACTTTAACGGTCCTGCTAATTCACCCAATCTAAGTACACCTGATTTTTTCCTTTGGGGCCATCTGAACGACTGTTTACAAAAACTTACCAGAGGATGTGTAACCATTAAAACAAAACAGAACTGAAATCTGAGCCATTGAAAGAAACATGCTTTTCCCGCGTCAGGCAAAATGTCCTTAAGAGGGGCCAGTGTTGCGAGATGGAAAATGGCAGTCACCTCGGAGTCATTATTTTCCGCAATAATGGTAATCAAATCTGCTAAAGCTTTTGAAATGCCTGCTTAGCTTTTTCTCTCTATCGCTGTTGATTTGTACTTATTATTGGATATTCAAACTGTATATCTGCTCAGGCTAGACTCATTTCTAGCTTGCATAAATATTCTTTTCAATTTGTCCAACTTACACATAAAAGCCCCTCTAAAGTCCCCGTTCTTCTCACCCTACCCCACAGCTGTGAACCATAAAGATATTCAACAGCTAGTCCTACTCACTGTGGATATATTTTCTTTACAGAAATCTCATTTTATAATTAGTTTTGGGTTTTGTTGGGTTTTTGTTGTTGGGTTTTTTTTTACCTTTAGATGTATGAATTAGGTACATATGTTTCTAGGTTGGTAGGTGCTTCATACCAACCAACTATCTTTTTTAATCTTATTCATTTTTATATTGAATGTCTAAATGTAAATGTCGATGTGTTGAAGTTTGATTGTTTGTTTGTTAAAAGCTTCTTGGTCTTTGGTGAAAAGTATCAAGATTGCTGACACATTTGATTTGCCTAGGCATTTATTTCCATCTTCTAATGGTGCTTTAAAAAAGTTCGAACTTTGAAGATGACAATGATTACATCTTGACATTCTCTCCATCCATACAATTAAGTGACCTGCAAACCTACATAGGATATTCTGAAGTGTTTTTTTCTGATTTTCATACTACTTGATGCCAAAGTCAACTTCTGGAAGGCAGTAAAGTATAATGTATTTATTATACTGTGCAGCCTGTCTATAATGACATTCGATATAACGACATTCTATGTATAGCGACAAGGTGCTCAGGTCCTGATTTTTCCCTTATATATCATTAGTAATAAAAAACTCACTTTAACGACATAATTTCAGTAAAAACCATGTATAGCGACGTTGATATGGTGGGAATCAGTACCATAAAATTGACAGTGAAGATTATAATTCTGGTCCAATGAAAAGGCTTGACTGGCTGACCAATGATATTAACTCTCCTCGGGTCTGCTTGTTGGGTATAAGTATAAGAGACAGTGCTATCGACCCTCTATCACAAGATTTCAACTCCTCCCACTTTGAAGAGAACACGGCTTCACAGGAACCGTATTTTAGTTGAGGTGAGGGCCCAGCTGATGCATCGGTGAAATGAGGTTGTGGGAAAACACAGGCCTAGCCCTGTTATTGCATAATGAGTCTTGTCTGTCTGTCTGTCTGTCTGTCTGTCTGTCTGTCTCTCTCTCTCTCTCTCTCTCTTCTAAATTAATATTATTTTATCATCAGCAAACGCATAGCCCTGTCATTGCATTGATGCCTCCTTGAATGCTCTCTCTCTCTATTTTATGTCTCCCCCTCTCTCTCTCTCTCTGTCTTTTTCTCTCTCTCTCTTCCCCTCTTTCCCCTCTCTCTCTCCCCCTCCTCCCCCTCTCTCTATCTCCCCCACCTTTCCTTCCTCCGCCCCCCCTCTTTCTAACAATAACATGGAGCAAGCAGAAATATTCGCTGACAAACTAGGAGTGAAGCATTTCCAAGCAAGTAATGGCTGGCTCTATGTTTTCAAGAAGCAATATGACATCCACTTTCAAGGTTGCCTGTGGAGAGTATGCCTATTACGTGCATTTTGGTGTCTATATGTACAAATGTACTACAATTGTACTCATGCCGGTCCCAAGCCTGGATAAATACAGAAGGAAAATGGTTGCCTCTCACTATAATGACATTTCTGTATAACGACATTTTATCTGGTCCCGATGATGTCATCATAGATAGGTTGCACTGTACCTGATGACAAACAAGTATAGGGAAATAGCCAAGGTGTAACAGCATGACAATTGGGATGTGACACAGCTTTTAGTCAGTTTCAATCTCTTTCTCTCTCATCATGTCCACACTGGTGTCATCTTGGCCCATCTGATATTATCCGATCTGATCACGTGTCTTGCTGCTGTCGGCTCCTGTACTTCCTTTGTTTTGTTGTGTCTTCTTACTATGCTATTGATCTTATTGCTTATAACTTTTGTATCTTTTTTTTGTGATGCCCAAGATGAAAAGGAATTTTTCATTACTTCTTTGAACTGCTGTTAGTCTTCTGTTCTGTTGTGTTGTCAAAACCAGCAAAAAGAACTCTGCATTGATGATGATTTTGCTAAACATTTCTTTGCTGGTAGATTGACTGTGTTCCCACTTTCTCTTTTTAAGCATATCGCATATTATCTTTGTTTTCTGCTTGTTCGGTTGCATTTCATTTTTTTTTCCGTCCACATTCAGATCGTTTTTATTTTCAGCAAATTACGTGACATCATCTTTAGATACCAATATGTAAAGTTTTATTACAATGACATTGATGCCAGTTTTCATATTGTCCCTGTAAGTCTCTAAACGCGCAAGTCCAAAATTAGTTCAAATCGTTTTTTGGCTTTATTCGACTAAAATGGGTGTTCCCCACCTCCTCTATAAATATCAAACCCATGAAAACAATACAAGTTGACTTTTTTCGTCACGGGATCTAAACGTGCCTTTCATACTTTCTCTTCTATTTTCAACTATTTATTCAGTTTTTTGTATCTCTTGTAAATTTGCTTTTCTTGACTTATGTGTCTAGAGACTTACAGGGGCCAAATTCATTCTCTTGAAAGTTTCCTTACTGCTATTGGGAACCTGACATGTGACAGTGGTACAGCTATGATACTCCTTTAATGAATTATCCTTATATTGTTACTCCGTTTCTCCTTTTGTAAAAGTTTCTTACTGACTTGATTATTTACTGACAGTTATTTCAATCACCATCATATCTGTTTTGGTTTTGCACATATTTTACATTTACCAGAAACAGAAAGCATTATTGAAATTGTCTTTATTAGTTGAAACTGAAGATGTAAGCCTGTGAATTGATTCCATAATATGTTTGGCAACTTGTTGAGAGAGACAAATATCTAATTAGTGACTATTGTTTGTTTGGATTATATGAGTAGATAAGCTTTAGTTTCTACTTCAATGACCATGATCCAATCTTTTACATTAATTTTCATTTGGAGATATTTTTGGTTGTCCTCTCCATCATTCTACCGCAGGTTAAAAAGACAGCAAAAAAAAGACCTGGCTCTCTCTCGATCTGAATTTGGCTAATAAGTTGAATCTGGCGATGTAGATGTGCTATCTGGATTATCTCTAGACTTAAAACCCTCAGTCACTTACTCACAAACAATCTCTAACACTTTCAGGCATACTCTATTTAACCTCTCTAATGCGCCCAGAAACAATCTCTCTCTCTCTCTCTCTCTCTCTCTCTCTCTCTCTCTCTCTCTCTCTCTCTCTCTCT
>JAOYNN010083419.1:0-11923 GCA_025770095.1 Goniobranchus kuniei | reverse complement strand
TCTTCTTCTTCTTCTTCTTCTTCTTCTTCTTCTTCTTCTTCTTCTTCTTCTTCTTCCTCTTCTCCTCCTCCTCCTCCACCACCTCCTTCTGCTTCTCCTTTCCATATACAATGACTGACTCAGTTTCATTGGAATTTCCAAATCTGTTGTTCCATGTCTGAGGGCAGTTGAGTGTGGAGCACTCATAATACAGTGGGACCTCCGTTGTTGGGACCCGGGGAATCAGGAAACCAGAGAAATCGGGATAAAATTCCAATGAACTAAATTTTTTCTACATAATTTATATCCCTAATCAGGAAAAGGTACCTGGCAAATGGGGACGATTTTGTCAAGTGTTTTCGTAATTTCAAAGAAATTTCAAGACTAATTTTTCATATTTTTGCCATAATGACTTGCATATCATATGACTAAGACAGTCTGTTATGATGAGACAAGAAATGATCAAAGAAAATCTTCCATACTATGCAAATCAAGAAGGTGTTATGCCAATCCCTTAACTAAATAAACAGACCCTTGAAATAAATAATGGTCAGCTTGTTTCATGGAGCGATGGGAAGAACTAAGAAAATGGGCTCCACAGAGATGTCATCAAGTGTATGATAAAGCTACAAAATGAAATCTTTCGCAGGCCATGTTGCAATCACTGTCGACGTCTGCGATTGGCAGGCTGGTTTCAACCAGTCCATCATCTGCATTTATATGACCAACACTCCCAAGGTTGTAAAAGTCAGCCACATGCCTGGTCAATGGTTGATAAAAATGTTGGGTGCAGAAATACAGAGTTATTCAACCTCAATAGACCAATCAAACATGTGTATTCATTGGCGAGAGTTCACTGATGACACTTCCATCGATCTGAGCTTCTCCTCAGGATATCAGGATGATTTTGCAATCTCCCAGGCATGCCCCCTTAAAAGAGGTCCCACTGTAAAAGCTTTTTTTTTTTAAGTTATTGACTGGAAATGATTAAAAAAAAAAACAGATACAACAACAATGCAAGCATCAGTTCTTACCATTCTTATTGAAACTTCTTTCAAACCATCATTTAAAGTTGAAAATCACAGCACTGTGCATGTCTTACAACGTATAATCTTCGAGACTTCTAGCCTCCGACATCATTGCCATTTGGAATGAAAGGGGAAAAGAAGTTATTTTTAGGTGGGAACATTGAATATTGTTAAGAATAATTTGTTTCTTCTTCCTTCTTCATGTTTCTGCGCAGATCACATTTTGTGGCTCTTCTTTGCACGTCTTCAATGTCTTGATGCAGATATATATGTTGGGGTGCTAAGCTGACTGTCCGTATTCCAACATGGGTCGTACAATTTCTTTATACAGTTGAGCAAATAGTTCTTCATTCAGGTACTCAATTTAATGATCTTCTGATAATTCCCACGACTCTATTTGCATTTGATGTAATTT
Organism: Goniobranchus kuniei; assembly: GCA_025770095.1. NCBI lineage: Eukaryota > Metazoa > Mollusca > Gastropoda > Nudibranchia > Chromodorididae > Goniobranchus > Goniobranchus kuniei. The sequence goes on along the minus strand of JAOYNN010083419.1, from coordinate 10,501 downwards.
GAGCAACATGATGTAACATGAGCAACTGTAATTTATCATCAATGTTGACTCCAAGACTTATGGAAGATGAATCCACAGGTCACATAATCTGTCACAAAATTCGTAAAATCCTCACAAATTTGGTATCTTTAACATTTGCTCAAGCTGTCGAGATAAGGTGGCACTTCTGCAAACATCAACAGGAAGATTGTTCCACAGATGCACTGACAAAGGGAAAAATGAGTAGTGATGGACATCTGTTATTGCACTTGGCATTGACAGTTTTGCCACATGTGCCTTGTGTTCCTGTTGATCTTTTGAATGCTTTCTGAACTTCGAAGCAGCTTTTGTTATTGTAAATCTTCTGAAAGGTGAAGATTCAGTTGACTTTTCTGTTGTTGTTTCTCTATGTTCTATCTGTGCTGTGTGTTAAGCACTTTTTAATGTCAGTGATGCTATCTGTTCCTTACTGCTGTAATTGTTGACACCATTACATAATTTTCAGATTATTTTTCCTGCATTCTACTTTCATGATTGAATCTTTACTCATACAAAAAGGAAATAGTAAGAAAGACCTAAAAACAACAATTGTATTTCCAGGGATTCAAGGAAGATTATCATCACTGAGAGAAAATGTCCATGCCTGCTTAAACAATAAAATCCTAAAAAATCAGATCAGTAATAGTGTTTAACTCAATCTATATTATATAGATTTATATAGCGCTAAATCCACTAAATGTGCACAAAGTGCTGTACAAGTGTTTCCTGACAGGCCTTTTCTAACCAAATACCTTCTCAATGCCATGTGGAACATACAGAGATGACGTCATTTTACAGGCATAATTACTCTAGCCTTCTAATAAGATTCTCCTCTGCCTATACTCAGGTACTAAATGACACCTAATTGGGTGAGGAAAATGTATGAAAATTGCCTTTCCAAAAGACTAAATAGTGCCACGGTGTGCCCTGGATTTGAACTCAGAACCTTGAAGCTACAAGTCGAATGTCTTGACCCCACAGCCATGTTGCCCACCACTTGATTAGCTGGGTCAGTACTAAGAGGAAAAGTGTTTTATAAAATCCACTAAACCAGCATCCAGAGCAACGAAATATTGAATTAATTGTCTCGGGTGTCCTTATTTGGCGAAAAATTTTCATATCATTTTTGGCCCTATTCAGAATAGGCTTGAAATTATAAAGCAAATACTTGGGCAAAGCATTTTGTGATGCACATTTTTTTTAATTGATCCATTACAAGATAAATTCCATACCTGAACAATATTTGCTAAAAGTGAAAATTTGGCTCAAGTTACATTTTCATCAATATAAATTCAAAATCACAAAAATAAAATCCACAATTCATAATAATAAAGGGCTAGCTAGAGCTTGCTGCCAAACAGCCTGATAAAAAAAAAAATTGTTAAGCTTAAAATAACTGCAGTGAAACTCAGTTGTAATAAGACCTGGAGTTCCAACTGAAATCTGTCATTATTTCTGAGGTCTCATTATTACTGGAACCAGAGGCAAATAGTGAAATACTCAGACTGTGATATAGCATACAGCATCTAGTGAGAAATTTGGCTACAGTATTACATTGAGACATTGTTGCCAAAAGTAGCTAGGCAACAGTGATGTGAACAAGGTTTATATGATGTTGTTTACACTAGGACTGTGCTTCAAGCACAAAATGCAATCATTCAAATGAAAAAGTCAACATTCAAGTCCATACTTTTTTAGTCTGGCCGATTTTTCACCACAGAATCCCCAATAAATGAGTTATCATTATTACAGCATCTCTTCCTGTGAAATTTCTACATCTAAAAGCAATACTAGGAGTTCTATCGGTTGGGCAAAAAAAACCTACCTGAACTTTGCAGCCTTATAAAATTTTTGCTGTTTAAATAATCAGTCTGAAAGTTTGACATAGTCAATTACATATAATTTTGTGTAAGTATGTAACATTTCATTATGATCAACAGAAAACCCTAAAAGTTAAAATAATATAAAGACTATCACCCCCATTTTGCAAATATCACACTTTGACACAAGCCTTGTTCGTGATTATTTACGAGAGTCAGTGTTCTCATGACTTCTTCGCGACTGCGCATGCTTCAGATAAGCAGATGAGTCTTGAACTATGATTGTTTAAACATTTTCTAAAGCTTAGAATTTGTTATTGTCTCGATAGTTTACATTATTGTTTAAAAACGCTGTACTCAAGTGATCTTATCGAAAGAAAACAAATAAATAACCAAGGTGGTAAACAGACAATACAAATACCCCTATCCTTTGATGAAGGTGGTGGATCTAAACTTAGATCCATGCTTAGATTGTATTTAGCTAGTCTAAATGTATGATTCTAGAGCTAATGTAGATCTAGATCTCAATCTTAATCATATGATTTATAATGATTATTCAATATGGGTTGTCTTTGGAGGGAAAGAATAAATGATCGAAACTCTGTTTGAAGGAGCCGTTTACTACACATCTAATAAAAGCAAACATTTACGAGAATATAAGATAAATTTCATTTTCCATTGAAAAAGGATTCGTAAATCTAGATCTACATTTGAAAAAGAGACTCAGACATTTCAGCAACTTATCACACAAAGAGGGGGCTTAAATGATCAATTGAAACTAAACCTAAATTGACGATTTTGCAGTGCAGGTTTTGGTATTGGCAATTTTGATCCCTGCTTATATTTTTCCTAATAACTTAAAAAAATAAATTGTTAACATCAACAAAATTTGTCAGGTCTACTTTACTTTAATTGATGTATATGAGGTGAAAATTTCATTATGATTTATTTTATCAATTCTTAGATAATGAGAGTTAAAGCTCAGGAAGTTGGTAATTTTGCCTATCTGATGTATGCAAAAATGAAGCAACATGAATGTTTGAGTATACTCAAACCTCAATAAGAAGGGGATAATAATATATATTATACAAGTTAACTCTTGTTGTGGACAGAATGACTTAAACTGCGGGAAATTAAGAGCTGACAAGGCGAGCCCTGCTTCTTCATACACATACTGACAAGGTGAGACAGAGTATTACCGTCAGTGCATATGTTTGAGTGAAACTACCTATCACTGTTGAATCATATCTAAAACTAGATGTCTGCAGAGCAATTTGTGAGCTGACATTAAAAGGATTCTATCTGCACATTTTGCAGTTCTGAGAAAAATGAGGAGTATGATCCCATAAAGAAAATAAGAGAGAAAAGTTTATAATGATCCTTTAATGCATCCGAGACAAGATGTGCAGAGCATGGAAAAATTGGGTGGCTGTTATTGAATGGGGATAGAACTTTTCTAACCTATAAACTCGATTTTTCCCAAACTGCAGATAGAATGTTTTTAATATCAGCTCTGCTGCATTTGAAAGAAAATTGAATTTCATTCCGTAATCTTAAAGTGTTTAAGTAAAAGTATGTAGCTGGCAGTGGATTTTGGACATTTGAGGACAGACTTCATTGCTCTTACCTAGGTAAGGTCCAAATATCCATCTGGGATGTGTTTTGTGTGAAAATGCCAGGAAAAAAGCCAGATACACCACGGGTTGTGTGAGGTACCTTTAAACCAGCCGTCCAAGCTTTTTCTGTGCTCTTCAGGATCCATGTAGATAAAGTCATCAATACACAGCTCCAGTTTGTCTGCTTGGATTGGATGGTAACAATTTAAAATACGCCGGATCTGTGAAAGCAAATTTACACAAGGAGATAAACTTAATCATGAAATAATAAGTTCTGATTTCTGACTTGACTCTTTTTATATGGTCCATGAGTTTTCTCATTTCAAGAGACTGGTCTGGACTTCGTATATTTTTATAACAAAGATGCCAACTAGATCCACCAAAAAATCCTGAAATTTTTGAATTGCTTGATTAATTTATGCAGTAAAATATAGGACCCTTGCTTAAAATAAGAAGTAAATTAAAATCTGGACAATTTCTGGATTTCCAAACAAATCCTGAAAATTGGAGAGAATGACATCTGGTCAGGGTGAGGAGTATTCACATAATGACAACTGGACCAAGCTGCTTACCTAAAAAAAATACCAAAAATCTGTCTGAAGAGTTTACTTTCATGTTTCATGTTGAATCAAAGTCCTCAGTGTTTGTATCATATCAATGCAAAAGGCATAGCTGCCTACAATGCAAATGTGCAAACAATATCATTAGACAACATCAATCAATAATGACAAATTACAGTCAGTGTTCAAGGCGTTTGAAACGTCAAAAGTGAGGCACTGGTGATAATACTGTTGGGTAGATGGTTGCAATCACAAACAGCCCTTGAAAAAAAGCTGCATGGAAATCTACTCATATCAACAGCCGATATATCGACATTTTGATGCATCGACATGTTTTCAAATTACTGAATGTTTCCTTCATTAGCTACATCGCTCCGTTTAGTTATCCTCCTCGCCCGTACTATGTCACGCTGACCTTGCGTGACCGAGGTCAGGACCCGCTCACGAATCCGTTGTGAGAGACGAACATTTCTCAAGGCGCATAATGGGTTCAAATATCACTCTCTAACTCCAAAAGGTAACTACAATCGGCTAATGTGCACATGAAGGACACCGTTTGAATTACTCCTCTCGATGATCATGGAGGAAAAGACATAAAAAATCTCTTCACTTTCTCCTGGCAGAGGTTTGAAACGGACCTATTTTTGGTTCATTGTTTTCACCTAATGCATTATTTTTAAAAATCATAATTGTTTAACAGACATTTTTTTTGTAAAATGTGCACAAATGATTCATAAGACATCCATAAATGTACTTACGAGAAATAATTTAGTAAGCTGTGTAACTTTTCAAGATAGAACAGTTTAAGAACATTGTGAAGCCAATGAAAATCGGCAATTCTACGTGCTCATATAACAATACACACACACAGAAGTTAACACACACGCAAACACATTATACTATTCACGGGCCTAGGATTCATATGAACTTTTATCATAATCCGCTTAGAACGAGACATAGAATTTGGCTGACTCAAAGATATTTTGGTATCATAACGACATGTATCTTTTCTTTCAATGAGGCTTATGGGATAAGACTCGTATGCGCACGGATTTTGTTATTACATGTTAATTAGAGAGATGTCGTTAAAATATTGAAACATTTACTCACACAAATCATAAGCGCAATAAAACTACAAACACAAGAATGTTGAAAATTCAATGAACCCAAGGAGCGGTGTTGGATGAGTTAAAGATAGAAAGAAATGAAATTTTGGCGCAATAATGTGGATATAGTGAAGGGAAGAATTTATGCAATTTTCATGCAATGCCATTGATCTGACACCGGGTACCGAGAACTGCTGCTGCACGTGACCGCTAGTGACCCTGAGCAGGGAGCCGAGCGGAGTTGCTTAATGGCCTTCGGCTGGCCTCAACTAAAGGGTAGTACCGTAGTTTTCAGTTACGGTGTGCCGCCGTGCTTTCATTAATTTCTTTTATACTGAACATTCTTTTGGCTCACTCCACTTTATCGACATGCCTCCAAGAGGTACTGGTGAAGCCCACTAACATATCAAGGGGGAACTATCATGCTAACAGTCAACACGTTAGTTCTTTCTGAGTCCGTATACCCGCAAAGCACTGTACACACTAGGCCTACATGTAATAGCCGACATGCGCCTCTGACGCCTTTGGTATAGCGTCCTCACTACCCCCACTCCCTAGGCCCTCTCAGAAAGCCTCGCCCCATCCCCATCCCATTCCATCACTGGCAAGAGATCAACCTCGCTTTTCACTTACCCTTATCAAGCAATCACAACAGACAGGCCTTTTACCTACAAAGGCATGTGTGTAGCAAAGTTTGCTTTTGAAGTGTAGTGTGCACCTTGCCATTTGCATTGCTAGCAAGGCACTTGTACAACCCCTTCCCCTCCCCTTTTGTTTGCCCATCATCACAAGGCTACAGTGTAGGTAGGCGTACATCAATCATGTTCTCAGCTCATGTCGTAGAGGGATGTTCAGCACAAGAATTCATTATGTTGCTAATAGGTTGGCGAGTTTTTTTTCCTGCTGACATCTCCTCTTTTCCTCTTTGGCATTGTGTTTTTATTTATCAACATCAAATCCTTTTCCCAAAGCAAGTCGATATAATGGTTTACATTGTCTTTTGTTTAAGAAGCTTATTCCCCTCTGTTTTTTTCAACACCTATGTAGCATTGCTGCATATAAGAATGCATTTTACTGGACACTTGAATAGCTTAAGTCTGTTTTTCTGCTTTGTTTTGTGCCTCAGTACTAAATGTTTGTAAGCTTGTTCAACGTTGGGTTTACTGTTGGATAATTCTTTGAAAATATCAACCGCTCATCAAACACTCTCTCTCTTAAGACATCTTTTACAGGTTCATTTGTCATCAACTGTTCTCAAAACTCGACTTCAGAACCTGATCCTTCTTCTAAAAAAAAAAGGGATGGGGGATTTGGTGTCTTCAGCTGACTGGATTCTTGGGCAAAGGCAACAGTACTAAAATGCTAGTAAAGTTATTAAAATTGTAATCAAATGCTGCTGCAGCCAGACCAACAAAATTTTTTGATTTGTTGTTAGTCTTTTTGATGCATTACACCCATGATCTCTCTGTAGGGATGTAAAAGTTGATAGGGTTATTCTATAAGAGAGATGGTGGGGGAAAAAAGCATAAGGTTAAAAATTACATGATATGTCCCTTTATAATCCTTAATAAATTGAGCTAAGCCCCAAAATGCGCACAGGATACTTGATTTGAAAGTCTGCTGTCTTCTATCACACTAAATAAATCGATTTAATATGAATTGTTTAGAAGCAAAATGAATAAAATTTGGAAAAAAAACCAAAAACCAAACCAAACAAAACAAAACAAAAAACTGTCGCACCATCCTGGCATGGGGCTGCAATAAAATAATAATAATAATAATAATAATAATAATAATAATAATAATAACAATAATAATAATAATAATAAATATACCAAAAAGCATTTATAAAGTGCCCTCCCAAATTGCATAGAAATGCTCAGGGTGCTTTACATTTGGCTATGTGTACATAGAATCAAAGAGCTGATAACATTCAATCATACAACAGCAGTAGTTGCATTAAGAGAAAACAACAATGGCATTCAAAACTAGCCATGGCAAGAATTCTTCTTCTTCTTCCTCACTTTATTATTCCCGAGGCAAGAATAATATCTTTTAAATGATCACGGGAAATAAGCTTGGCAAAATAAATAATTTGTCCGTTTTTTTTAAGTTACCCTTAACTGATAAATTTCTGTATAATGAACACACACAAAAACACCCCCAAACAAATAAACAAAACAAAACCAAACCAGAACAATTTATAAAGAGATAAAGATGAGGTTTATAGTGCGTATCCTTTCAAAAATTTGGGCTCCACACACTTTACATTGTTTGTCCCTGCTGCAGACCATTGCATTCTGGAGCAGGCAGTGAAGCAGCCTGTTAAATGCTTTGTCCTAGCAACCTGACAAGATCTTTCATTGCGTGTAGCCAGGTACCTACTCAAACCTCAGTCGAGTGAGGTGAGCAGAGTAAAGTGCCTTACCAATGGACAAAACGCCAATACTTGTGGTTGTAGGCCTAATTGCACCAGTGAGGCTCAAACCCATTTTTTATCAACTATGGTGAATGTTTCTTGACTTTTGACATGTGCCAAGTTATTAATGCCGACGAGACTGGTGCCATGGCTGAAAGTTGCCAAAGGGCATCTGGCCTGCAAATCTTAGGTGAAATTTCGGCTGGCCTGCATTAATTAATCTCTCCCAGTATAAAGCCTGAAACAACTTGTAAAATACAAGTGTGTAGCATCGAGTTCCATAGGACTTACCTAGACATTGACCAGCGACACTGAGCAAAAACAACAGTAAACAAAATGTGCATTCTAGCCAACAAGCTGATGTCAGTCTCATGGCCAGGAAAGCGCAATCACGCAACATGTTTAGCAGGCAGGACCTGCCACAGCCGGCAGTCTTTTGCCCATGGCTCGTTCTCAATACTTGCATTTTTGTTTTTAGGAGCATTCTTCTTCTTTAGGTACCGTGTCTGAAACAGACATTGGCGATCGTGTTCCTCCACTCATACCTTTCCTCAGCTAACCTTATACGGTAATTGTAGCTAGCCCATCATCTTGTTCCTTACATGGGCACTGAGATGACCTGCCTAACAGAGTCAAAATGAGCCCTAAAATATTCAGTAATTTAGAAAATTAATAAACATTGGTTATATGTACAGTAGACTTCTGATAACACGAACTCCATGGGACCAGTGTAATTAGTTCTTGTTATCAAGAATTCGCGTTAAGAAGATTGAACAAAACCTAAGCCTGGTTGATTGGAATCGAAGTTTGGTGAATGAGTGCTGAATGCTGGCACAAGCAAAGCAACTCAAAATCAACTTTACCCGCTATGGTAGGCCTTAAAGAAAGGAGAGGAGGTGGGTTAGGCAGGCGGTAAACAATGGGGTGATCGGTAACGTGTATCATCAAATGCTTAGTGACACGAGATCGGAACATAATGTCGTGCGGTAATTGGCCGTCCGTACGTCAAGTCATGACACTCTACCATGTACGTTGGATGTGCTAGTATGCCTCTTCACCAAGTAACCCAAACCCCTTTGTGTGACAGAGGCGCTGATGCAACATTAGATCTAGGCCAGGCCTTTTTAGCATGTGTGCGCTGCCTGGTTCACTTTGCTTGAAGCTTTGTTGGTGTAAGAACAGGGGAGAACTCAGAAAAGATTTGCGTGAAGTGCTAGCTTCGAGTCATGTTAACAAGATCTAGTGAAAATTGAGTTTGTTTGAACAAGATCTAGTGAAAATTGAGTTCGTGTTAAAAGATATTACATTAGTCAGATAGAGAAGAAAATAATTTGGGGATTCCCATTCAGTTCGTGTTAAGGGTAAGATTCATGTAAAGCGGGTTCGTGTTATGTGAATTCCACTGTATATGTAATTTCTACGCATATCTTCAACTTACGGCACTTTCTTTATAGGTTTAGACGTATGAAAGGCTTCCTAAAGATCGTCTACTCAGCTGATGATGAATATTAGCAGACAAGAAAGGTTAAGCCAAAAGTCAATATCTATGAACATCTTGATATGACTGTTCATGTGACAAAAATCTGCCAAACACTACATCATACCTTAAGAAGCATTTGTCAGATATGCCACCTTCTCGATGAACAAACCAGAAAGCTTCTTGTGAACGCTCTGGTAACCAGTAGAATTGACGACTGCAACTTGCTCATGTTTGATTTGCTGAAGAAAACAATCAAATCCCTCCAGCTGATGCAGAATAAATCAGCTTGCATTGTTACTGGAGCAATGAAAAGGGATCACATTACATCGCTTCTGAAGTCATTACATTAGTTCGCAGTTGCACAAAGAATCGTTTTTAAAATTGCATGTCTTGCTTATAATTGCATGCACAAAACTGCCCCGCAATACCTTAAAAGCCTTGTGAATGTGCACAATCCTAGCCAAAACCTGATATAATCAAAATCAATCCAACTGATAAAAAATTACTGTGAAGAACAACTTCTGCTCATGCCTATTTACTCATTTGGCCCCCATCGTTTGGAACTCACTCTGAGTCAAAATCAGATACTGCACAAAATTTAATTCTTTTAGGAAACACCTTAAAACTGAACTCTTTTGAACAGCATATGATTAACTGTCATACTTATTTCACAATGTGAAGCGCCTCTGAGCATCGGAGATGGAAACCTGTGCTGTAAAAATAATTTTCTTCTTCTTCACTCAATAAACCACAATATGTGTCTAGAGATATGGATGGCAAGCTTGATTTCTTTTAAAGATTAAATGCTGTTTTTTTAAATAAGTAGATACAAAGTAGTGCAAAAGGATTGAAAAGACATACAAAACTGACTTGCCAGTTGGATGTGAGGTTAACTCCATTCTTTCCTACAGCAGCAAGAGCCTTCAGCCTGTTGGAAAATTAAATGAATAAAGAAGTACATGAGTAAATATAAGTAGAACATGACTATAGCGGGACTTCTCGTTCCAGAAGAAAAGTCCCGCTATAGGCATGTTCCCGCTACAGGGATGCAAAGGGTCTGTGTCTGTATACAGTGTTGATGTCACTCCCTCTTCTTTCTTTTAGCATGTCACGGCCCGCTCAATCTCTGTGGCCTAGATCTAACCTCGCCAAAATAACAACGACAAACAAACAAAAAAACCTTCACACACACACAAACACACTGTCTATGTACAAACTTCCATTCATTGGTCACAATATTAAACCCACCAATTGTACAGTCACCCCCTTGCTTCACCCATTTCCCTCATTCATATTACGTGAAATAGTGTTTACTGGCAATCTAGATAACTAGAATCTAGATTCTATTACTCTACAGTCTTGTCAAGGCTTAAGTGCCTCTCACTCATCATTTAGCCTAGCTAGTCAATAACAATGCCGCACACAGCTGACTGCCCAGTTTGAGAGCACCTACAATCAGCGCCCCCCACCCCCCATCCCCAC
>JAOYNN010083308.1:0-11923 GCA_025770095.1 Goniobranchus kuniei | reverse complement strand
AGAGAGAGAGAGAGAGAGAGAGAGAGAGAGAGAGAGAGAGAGAGAGAGAGAGAGACTTACAGCATCGCCTGCAATACTTCAGGCAATTCTCCTCTACGAATATGGAATAGCTTGGGTTGGTACACATATCACTTTGGTACATGGCACAGTTCGGATTTTTGTCCACACACAGGGGAGGTGGAGTAGCTACACCTACAGAACAGAGAAAAGATAAAGTATTCAAATTATTCAACATGGAGAGTCTTGTATTGCAGCGTTGGTCGTGGACCTCTGACTCATGATGGGTTCTGATAGATGACTCTTATCATCACCATACAAAGATGTAAGGTAGGTTCATAGTAGACAGGAAAAGAAAAATAGAATTACTGAGAGTTAAGAGTAGAATGCGGTAGGAGCATAAGGTATCAAACTACGGTTACACTTGCTACCAAATTATGGTTAAACTTGTTACCAAATTATGGTTACACTTGTTACCAAATTATGGTTAAACATGTTACCAAACTATGATTACACTTGTTACCAAATTATGGTTAAACAACTTACAAAACCATGAATACACTTGTTTCCAAATTATGGTTAAACTTCTTACCAAATTATGGTTAAACATGTTACCAAACTATGATTACACTTGTTTCCAAATTATGGTTACACTTGTTACCAAATTATGGTTACATCTGTTACCAAATTATGGTTAAGCCTGTCACCAAATTATGGTTAAACCTGTTACCAGATTATGGTTACACTTGTAACCAAATTATGGTTATACTTGTTACCAAATTATCGTTAAACTTGTTACCAAAATTATGGTTAAACCTGTTACCAAATTATAGTTAAACTTGTTACCAAAGTATGGTTATACTTGTTACCAAAATATGGTTAGACCTGTTACCAAATTATGGTTACACTTGTTATCACATTATGGTTAAACCTGTTACCAAAGTATGGTTACACTTGTTACCAAATTATGGCTACACTTGTTACCAAATTATGGTTAAACCTGTTACCAAACTGTGATTACATTTGTTACCAAATTATGGTTAAACATGTTACCACAGTATGATTACACTTCTGTCCGAATTTTGGTTAAGCTTCTTACCAAATTATGGTTAAACATATTACCAAAGTATGATTACACTTGTTTCCAAATTATGGTTAAACTTGTTACCAAATTATGGTTAACCCTGTTACCACTTTATGGTTACACTTGTCATCAAATTATGGTTACACTTGTTACCAAATGATGGTTAAACTTGTTACCAAACTATGATTACACTTCTTTCCAAATTATGGTTAAACCTGTTACCAAACTATGATGACATTTGTTACCAAATTATGATTATACTTGTTACCAAATTATGGTCAAACCTGTTACCAAACTATGATTACATTTGTTTCCAAATTATGGTTACACTTGTGTCCAAATTATGCTTAAACCTGTTACCAAAAAATGATTACACTTGTTACCAAATTATTGTTAAACTACTTACTAAACTATCATTACACTTGGTTCCAAATTATGGTTAAACTTGTTACCAAATTATGATTACACTTGCTACGAAATTATGGTTACAGTTGTTACCAAATTATGGTTACACTTGTTACCAGATTATGGTTACACTTCTTTCCAAATTATGGTTAAACTTGTTACCAAATTATGGTTACACTTGTTACCAAATTATGGTTACACTTGTTACCAAATTATGGTTACACATGTTACCAAACTATGATTACACTTGTTTCCAAATTATGGTTAAACTTCTTACCAAATTATGGTTAAACATGTTACCAAAATCTGATTACACTTGTTTCCAAATTATGGTTACACTTGTTACCAAATTATGGTTAAACTTGTTACCAAATTATTGTTACACTTCTTTCCAACTTATGGTTACATGTGTTACCACATTATGGTTAAACCTGTTACCAAAGTTTGAATACCACTGTTTTCAAATTATGGTTACACCTGTTACCTAACTATGATTACACTTGTTACCAAATTATGGTTACACTTGTTACCAAATTGTGGTTAAACCTGTTTCCAAACTATGATTACACTTGTTACCAAATTATTGTTAAACTTCTTACCAAACTATGATTACACTTGTTTCCAAATTATGGTTAAACTTGTTTCCAAATGATGGTTAAATTTGTTTACCAAAATTATGGTTAAACTTGTTACCAAATTATGGTTACATGTGTTATGCAATTATGGTTAAACCTGTTACCACTGTTACCAAATTATGGTTAAACCTGTTACCAAACTATGATTACACTTGTTACCAAATTATGGTTAAACTTCTTACCAAACTATGATTACACTTGTTTCCAAATTAACGCTAAACCTGTTACCAAACTATGATTACACTTATTACCAAATTATGGTTAAACCTGTTACCAAAGTATTATCACACTTGTTTCCATATTATGGTTAAACCTGTTACCAAATTATGGTTATACTTGTTACCAAATTATGGTTAAGCGTGTTTCAAAACTTTGGTTACACTTGCTGCCAAAGTATGGTTAAACTTGTTACCAAATTATGGATAAACATGTAACCAAATTATGGTTACACTTGTTACCAAATGTGGTTAAACGTGTTTCAAAACTTTGGTTACACTTGCTGCCAAAGTATGGTTAAACTTGTTACCAAATTATGGTTAAACCTGTTACCAAATTATGGTTACACTTGTTACCAAATTGTGGTTAAACGTTTTCAAAACTTTGGTTACACTACCAAATTATGGTTAAACCTGTTACCAAATTATGGTTAAACTTGTTACCCAACTATGGTTACACTTGTTACCAAATTAAAGTTACAATTGTTTGTTTATGTAGTGTTTTAGGAATCTATTCTACGACAAAGATCACATCAGGGGCCGGGTTACATTTGTTACCAAATTATGGTTACACAACATTGCAGAAATTGAGAGCCAAGCAACATTAATTATTGGTCAGCAAAAAAGTGGGTGTACTAATGGGGTCTGACTCATGACAAAAAGGTAAGGCACTCAACCCGGTCACTTCACTCGACTCAGGTCTCAATGCCCACCTCCCTGGAAGACATGGCTGTCCTTGTCCGAACACCTAAGTTGTATAAAAGGCGTAATGCTTTGGGAGATACCAATGCTATATACCGTTCCACCCCAGGACTTTTTCTGACCTACTTATTTTTATAGATTTTGACATGCTGATTTCGAATTTTGATGTTCCCAAGCCCCCAAACTTCACGCTCGGCTGCGACAGCCCCAAAACCGTTAAAATGAAGAAAATGTAGGTAGAAAAGTATACATCTTGAAAATTCATCACAAATAGTAAAGCAGGATATCAAAAGAAACGTCTTGACAATACAAATCGAGTAATGGGATTGCTTATCAAATTCCAGTTGAAAATTGTGAGATAATAGCAAAATTCTAAAAATAGAATGCATCAATTTAAAAGACGACATGAATGAAGTACATTTGGAGGTACCAATGTGATATAAGGTCTCTCCGTCCCCTGGCCGCCCATAGGATACTTCCAAACCCCCTCAATTGTGTAGATTTTGATCTTCTGGTTTCGAATTTTTACGTTCCCAACCGCAAAATTTAAACGTTCTGGGGAGAGCGTCCAGAGACGGTGAAAATAACGAAAAAATAGGTTAAAGATATAACATTTAAAAAGTCATCGTAGTATGAGCCCTCTCCCTCGCCGCCCCCTCTCTAGGATTCTATCAAACCCCCTCAATTTTATAGAATTTGACGTTCTGATGTCGAATTTTTATGTTTCAGCAAAATTTGAACGTTCTGGCGTTAGAGCCCAGAAAACGTTGAAAACAACGAAAAAAACGGTAAAAAGTATACGATTTCAAACTTCAACGTAATGTAAGCCTGTTCCATCCATGCCCTCCCCAGGATCCTCCGAAACTCCCTTGATTTGATAGATTTTGAGGTCCTGATTTTGAATACTTATATTCCCAACCGCCGAATTTGAACGTTCTTGCTCGAGTGCCCGGAAAACATGAAAAGTAATGAAAAAGATAGGTGAAAAATACAGATATAGCATTTCAAACGTCAACCCAATATAGGCCTGTCCCATTCATCCTCCATGCTCCAGGATGTTACCACTTTCCTTCAAGTTGATAGATTTTGAGGTCACTATTTTGAATCTTTTTGTTCTGAACGTTCAGGCGTTAGAGCCCATAAAACGTAAAAAATAACGAAAACACTGGTGAAAAATAGGGTCTATAGCATTTCAAACTTTAACGCAATATAGGCCTGCCCCCATCCCTCCCCCTTCTTCAGTATCCAAACTCCTTCCATGTTATAGATTTTGAGGGCCTGATTTCGATTTTCCATGTTTCCAGCTGCAAAATTTTAATACCCTGGCTATAGAGCCCAAAAAAACGTTGAAAATAACGAACAAACAGGTAAAACCAACATAAAATTTCAAGGTTCATCGCAATATACGCTCCCACCTTTCCCCTCCCCTCTCCAGGATCCTACCAAACCCCGCAATCATATTTTATTTTCAAGTCCTCATTTCGAATTTTTATGTTCTTATCCGCACAATTTGAAGGTCTAGTGCTAAAACCCAGAAAACGAAAATAACGAAAACGAATGTACAAATTATACAATTTCTAACTTCATTGCAAAGTAGGCCTGCTCCATCCACCGCCCCCCACATCCTTGAGGATTCTTCCAAACTGCTTCAATTGTATAGATTTTTATGTCCTCATTTCGAACTTTTTTGTTTACAACAGTTAAACCTGACCGTTCTTTTAATAACCGATCCTTGGACCAATTAGTATTAGACCTTCTCCAAAGTCCAAAGGTCCACATCTTAAAAAAACAACAACCAGACAACAAACAGATAAAAGACAAACAAGTAAACAAACTGGATCGACAACGGGTAATGTCGGTGTATTTTGTAATGTTCTATAACATATTCAAAATGAATAATATTCATTCGATCAAAATGAAAGTATTTTCTAAGTGTCTACATTTTCAATAATTTTGCCCGTCTCTCCTCGTCTCCTTGAAAGAGCGCATTCAAAGAGAGACTAAAGTAAATCTGCACCGCTTGTGTTTACGTCACTCATAGCCTAGGGGAATCCCCTTTCAATTATGTCTTTACAATAATAACAACAGCAATCGTAATATTAGTACTGAAAGGATCTTTTTCATCTTCCGATGTATATATAAATTATCTGAACCTAGAAATTCTAGAACTAGGATCTAAATCTAGATCTAGATCTATTATCTAGATCTAGAGCAAGATTTAGATTTAGATCTTGATCTTTCTCATCTAAATCTGTCTAAATCTAGAAATCTAGATCTAGAGCTCCAGAATAGATCTGGGCTGGATTTACCATAATATTTTATGTTTATCCCAATCAATAATCTAGATCTAGATCTAGATATTATGTAGATCTAATCAAGATTTAGATCTAGATTCTAGTATAGACTTGTAATGAAGATGGGCCTGCATATTGTTTCACTCATTGAACATTTATGCAAATGAGGCAAAGAGACAAAGAGCGGCCGGACGAAAGCTGGCATAAACGGGAAAAGATTATTGCCTAATAAAAAGATTTAAAACTAAACGGTTAATTCAGTCTACTGACCAGATGTTCACATTTTATTTCTGGGAACATCGATAATTTCATTTCAAACAGTAAGAAGATTATAAAACTTGTAGTTTGGAAAAGTCCTGGGTGGGAACGGTAGTGACCCCCCGTATCTGCCCAACTATAATGGTTAGATGAGTCTGTAACATCTTGCATATTCGTATTTGGAGTGTGATAACACAGGAATGCCCACTTTTATGCGCCCTCTTTCAATAACAAAAGACATAAGAACCAGACAAAGGAAATGTGAGAGAAGGATCTTTTGCTCTAATTTCAGTCAACTCTTAAAGCGAGTTTGCATACACCGTCATCCGCCAATGTTTTTATGGACGACTTTACAGCCGTCGTTGAAACTCAGACGTCTTTTCATTTCCGTGAGTACCGTTTCGTCATCGTAATTTGAGACCTCAATGACCCTGCAGGCACAAAGTAGGCCTGTGTTATTGATGTGTGTTTATATCATCAAGATGTCTGCTCGTGGTAACCTACCGTTTCCACGTTGATAGCTTGTGCAGTTCTGCACGCTGCAGACCACGGTTCTCCAATATGATCTTTCCTCGGTGCATCTTATATGTTCAACATTTGTTTTCACGTCTGATGTTGTTTGTCTCAAAGCATTTGTATAAGTCTGCCTTTACCGGCCCGTTGCCCGTTTTCCTTCTATAAATCCAGATGTTACCAATTTCTAAGTACTATTCATTTTCCATACATGCCCCCCCCCCAAAAAAAAAAAATCTCTTTTGCATTTGTCTGATGATCTTTAATAGTTCTTGTTCCTTGCCAATCTTTTTCAGCACCTTCCGGTTTGTAATTTTATCTGTCCACGGAATTTTTTATATTCTTCGGTAAAGTCACATTTCAAAGGCTTCCATACGTTAACGGCACTCAGAGTCTAGGGTCCATGTTTGGCAGGCATACATCAATGTGGACAAAACACACATTTGTGAGATCTTCAATTTCGTAGATATACTGAGTTTATATATCGATAATTTAGTGGTGTTATCATTTGTGGATTTGTTCTAGTGTTATTGATGCGTGTTTATATCATCAAGATGTCTGCTCGTGATAAGTTGCCTTTGCAACTGTCCGTAATGGAGGAATGCATTATATCGATGATTTAGTTGTGTTATCATTTGTGGATTTGCTATAGTGTTATTGATTTGTGTTTATATCATCACGATGTCTGCTCGTGGTAAGCTGCCTATGCCACTGTCCATGATGGAGGAATACATTAATTGATAATGTATTGTTGTTATCACTGTGTGGATTTGCTGTACTGAGCTCAATAACTTTTTCAAGATAAATCTCCTTTGTAAAGATTGATGATTTCTGATTTTATGAAAAACAAAATGAACAAGAGATCCGAGTCCATGGATGACGGGGGGAAGATGGGCTAAGCCAAACTGTCAGGACAAACTACCCACGACATAGCTTCTGAGCCACAGAGGTTTGTCGGTATCCAAAAAAGGGATGAACTCCTATGCTCCTTTTTGACAAGCCCAAAGTCCGTATTTTGTAAAACAAAATTTCATAACACTGAAGGCTGCGCAGTCTTTATGTGTTTCCACGCCATATACTTCAAGCACATTCCGACCTTGAATTCGAGGGTGGGGGAGGGGGGGGACTTGATCACTTGTAATACTGTAGTAACAAGTCAAACATCCCAAAAAAGCTTCACAGAAAGCTTACAGACATATTATGACTTTCATAAAAATAATTATTTTAAGGTTTAATCACATTGTGCAGTCTAACAGAGAAAAACACAGATGTAGTATACGTTGGGTTTTTTTGTTTGTTTGCAGTTGTGACCATGAACTAAGAGATTCGAGCAAGTCTAAGCTGTTGACCAGATCAAGAGTATTAAATGAAATTGAACATTTTATTGTTTTCGGAATTGTCAGAAAATTTGACTAGTACGTTTGTGTCAGTAGAAAATGCAAAATCCACCAACTCTCATTTAGATGTGATCGACATGATGAGAAACTTATCTCTCCGAATTCTTTTCAGTCATGGACTTCACTTCTAGATGCAACAAAAGTGAGAAATTATCAGCCATTACTTGATATAGTACTGACAGTTTCAGCAAATGAAGGCCGAACCGTTATCCATTACAGATACTGTAGAAGCATTTTCACAGGAGATTTGAAACGAATTTTGAGATGTATAGAAGAGGAAGGTTCGTTTGTTTGGAAAGGCTGCCACCAGAGTCAAGAGTAAGCAAGGAAGAAGGCATCTTTTGCCAGAAAACAAAGTACAAGAAAAGGACTAATACTCGAAAGGATCTTATCAAACCACGAGAGCTCAGGGCAGACAAGACACTTCGTGAAACAACCACTAAAAATGGCGACTCCAGGATTATTTCACTGACAAGCATATACATTGTTGCCGTGAGACTCATTACCATTGGTCTTGTTATCTTGACTATGTTGTTGTTGTTGTTGTTGTTGTTGTTGTTGTTGATGATGTTGTTATCCTACGCTGATGAGTTGTTCACTCTTTTACAGCCAGTGCCAGATGGATATATCTGCAAGTCATTTGAAGACGCCTCAGAGGCCCATAAAGAGTATTTCTATGGTTGGTTGAGTTGGGAGATATTCTTCACAGTACAGAAGAATATGTTCAGTAGTTTCATAGGAGTAGTCACGCAGACGGCAGTAAGGTTCATAGGTGGGGGTGAATCTGTTCAGATTACAGTTGGCTGCTGAATTTTGTATTCTGAACTGGAACATGAGTGATTGATCTTTTATGCTGATGTGTTTTATATCATCTCAATTGTATGATTTACTCATTTGTTTAAACATTGCACTTCCTGATGTCTCAGTAGCCCATCTTTTCAGCCATTCCTCACGTTCATTGAGCAGGGAGAGCATTTGTTTCACTGTTTCTAGAGTATTCATGACTATACAGGGCCAGATAATGTACAATCCAGCAAGAAAGAGTCCAAATACTCAAATTCAGATCATTACCAAATGGAAGTTGATGAGGTGTGTGAAACTCTTGTGCGGCATATCAAAGAGGAATTGATGGCAAACCTAGATGTTGCTCATCTTGTCAGATTGACAGACAAACTGATGGACCTTCTTTCTTCTAAGGGATTCAAAGATGTCACAGATTCTACAAAGAAATATTCCACACTGTCATAATCGCAACTCATCAGCGTTGTGTCCAAGGTAAGGTACCTTACTTGCTTATTTCACTCGACTCACGTGTGAATAAGTACCTGGACGTTAAGACTGCGTTGTCCTTATCCGGAAATAAAATGTATTCGCGCCTTACAGGCTGCAAGTTTTGTTCTAAATGTTCTGTGTTACTGTAGGTCAGGGAAGTAAAGTGCCATTGTAAAGCGAGATCCGTGTGCATCAATATACGGGGAAAGGCGAGCTGAGCCAAATGTTTGGTATAAGGAAAACACACCACGGTTTCCCGCTAGCATGAAACGGGGATTCGACTCAGAAGAATGGAAAAGACGGCCGTAGTTTTGACAAAAATCGCTGCCTGCGGCGTATTTGCACAAGTACGATGATCAGACGGTCGACTTTCGATCGACTTTTAGTGTCATGGAAACCGATACCAGTGAAATATATGTATTGAGCGTATTTCACAAGAAGACGTTGGGCGTAATACGGTAGTAAAACGTCGACAAAAGACGGTGCAAGAAATTGGCCCTTAACCCACGGGATTGCGTTTTCAAAGATACACCCTGAACTATTGAACTATTTGCAATTTCTTTTCATCCTGCAAAGCAGTGTCTAATAGTCAAGGCAAGAACGATAAAGGGGACATAAATAGTAAAGATGGTGTTTAGAATATCAGAAGAAAATCATAGAAAGAAGCTCAGAAAAACCAGGCAATCTGTCAGGCACAGACTAAGATGAATCCAAATTAGAATCGTTAAGACATTCAAGTTTAGGAAATTGGCTGGGGAAAGAAAAAGAGGTAGATAAATACTTTTGAAAAAACGAACAACAAAACAACACTAACACAAAAAAACCCCAAAAACAAACAAAATGCAAATGACTTCATTTCGTCTGAGACAGACATGCAAATATCATTGCTTGTCTCGCTCAATTGTTGTTGCTGCTCTTCTTAAAATCTCGTCTGCTCCTACACAACGTGACATCTCGTTTTAGCGAAAAAATCCGTCTCCCAGTTGCTCTTTATGTCAGAGAGAGAATACATGACTAGATCGTGAGTTTAGTGATAAGATGGAGGAGCTGATGCATGGCCATTGATAAGGATAAGAGTATGAGGTGATGATCTTATTTAAATTGGAAAGCGTTTTTATTGTTATTTTGACGGTGTGTTTGTTATCCGAGGCTTTACTCATCGTTTCTATGTGTGGTGATGTGTGATAAAGTACAAGTCGGACTCTTAAAGATAATGTGGATCTAAATCTGGACGATTGCATGAATATATATGGTAGGTTTTTTTTTTCTCCTTTCACCATTCCTGTTCTTGCTAGCCATAAATTGGTTGATAAAATGTCTGTTGACAGGGTCAAACAGGAATTCAATGGACATTTACAGAAAGCCTTGAAGATTTGGATTTTTCAGATGATGTGTTTCTACTATCTTAGAGATGTGTGGATCTGCAACATATATCCCAAGAATTGTCAGGAAATTCTCAAAATAAAGACCTAAAAATAGGTGCAGACAAAACCAAAACTATGAGAGTGAACAGAAGCTAAAGAGAGACCATGAGAACTGATGGAATACACTTAGACGATGTAAACGATTTTATACAGTTAAAAAGTGGGTACGAAAATCTCCAAAACTGGAAATGTACAAACTGAAATAAATGAAAGACTAACACACACACAGACACACACACACGCACACACACGAAAAAAAACAAAAAAGAAAGCTTGTGGTGTACTGAACAAATGCTGGAAGTCAAACCGAAATTCATCAACAAAAAAGCAAAGATCATTCAAATTCATGTCCTTGTCAATACTGTAATACGAACTTAAACTTGTTTGCCTGCAAAGTGTTGCACTTGCCTATGCCTTATGTTTTGTGCTCTTTTTGATTAGGCCTAAGACCACCATCAGATGCCTGTAGGCCTAGGGAAGTGATACTTTTAGGCCTATGTCATGTGATCTTGATAGTCTTAGTAGTTGGGATAGCCTAGCCTACGTCTACGAGCATCTAGAATTCCGGATCTAGATCTAAATATCTTGTCTAAAACCAGATCTAGATATCTAGTCTAGATCTAGATCGAGATCTAGATTTACCTAAAGAGTAGATTCTAACATCTCCGACACAGTTGACTTTCTTCTCTCTTTCTCTTTTCTCGATTCAATGCGGGCATTTTCACATGCCCTTTTAAAGAGTCAAATGTGTTAGGTCTATCTCCCTCTGAATTACGCCAGCCCTAAATCTAGATCTAGCTTCCTGAAATTGCTTTGTGGATAATACAGAACTAGCCTAAGATTCTTGGGTTGTTTTATTCGCTTGGCCTAGTGCTGACAAGAAATTTCGCAAAAAAGTTATCGCGCCTATGAAAAAAATGATTTAAAGCCTGTAACTATTCATGAACAGGTCATCCAATCAGATTGATTCTAAGCAGGGCGTCCTATATGAGGACGTCGATATCGCTGAATATCGACCCTAGCAACGTTCATGACAACAATGCTAAGAAGGTGTGATTATGCTTTTTTTTTACGACTGATTAGATTTTGTATCAATGTAGTGTCTAGGTGTAGGTCTGCTTCTTCTGGCGTGGCCTGAGCACTAGATCTATATTGTTTTTCATTTTATGTGGTAAGGTTATTTGGCCCAATTGAGTCATGATAAATAATTCTTTACGTTGTTGTCTCATCCACAATTTAACGTCATTGGTTAATTGCTGGTGTCCGAACAAATGTATAATACACTTCCAATTCAACGAATGTAGTCAGAAGGAATTGTAATTTAAGAACAGGCGGTGTTTACGTCGGCCAAACTTAGAGATAAGCGTCTGAAAGTAGCAGTTCAATGACAAAGGTTGGATGCCGTAGATGTTGTTCGTGTTTCTCCTTTCCCAGTCTGGATCTGTGTGAGGTAGATAAGATTTTGTTTTGCGGGGAGTTGTTTTCGTTTCGTCCTTGAAGTAGAAATGTGTACCGCCTTTATAGCGAAACCCAATAACAACAACTTGAGATAAAGAGGCCGATGTTACAGCTTGTTCAAATAGAAAATAATATATAAAGGCTGACGACGATGATGACAGTTATTAATTGTACACAGACTTATGTTAATGGTGAAATTATTATTATTATTATTATTATTATTATTATTATTATTATTATTATTATTATTATTATTATTATTATTATTA
>JAOYNN010083307.1:0-17858 GCA_025770095.1 Goniobranchus kuniei | reverse complement strand
GGCCTGCGATAGCCTTGATAGGCCAATGAAGCAAGTCTTGCCCCTTGAATTGGCCGGCATACCGGCAACCTGGTACCTGTGCCTATGGCCTATGTTAGATCGTCTTTCAGATGCAAAGGAACTAAATGGTTCGTAGACAGGAAAACATATAGTGTTGCCGTAATGAAAAAAAAACAGGAGTTCAATGGTGTTTCCCGGGTGGCCAGGATTGCATCAAAATCCCGGGATTGTCCCGGCCAAACCGGGAAACCTGGCAGGTCTGCAAGCACCTTTGAAAGTGTAGTTTTTCTGTAATTTCAGCAAAACTGAGTTTGAATTATCATAAATAACTTTTCGTTCAATGTAACTTTTTAAAACTTATACCATAAGAAAGAGCAGCTCTTCTAGCTTCATTTAAGCCCTTTCATGTCAAATTAAAATTTAATATTAACGGTTTTATGACAGAAAAATCAAGCCATTTGAAGATGCAAATTAAGCTAACCGTCACCATTTTTTTTCTGGAAACACTCGGATACGAATGCTACACATAATGACCATTTCAGAAATACTCAGATTATCTAAAGGGGGGGGGGGGGTGATCTTTTCGAAACGTGGCCCATAGACTAGTTGGACCACATGAAGTATGAAGAAAACCTGAAGAAAGCTTCGTCATCACATGAAGGGCTGTTATTACATAATTATGCATTATGTAATTACATTTCTAAGATGGTTTAAAGGTTTAAAAATGCTTTAAATGTGATGCTTGATGCTTTGCCAGACCGTTGGAATCCAAAACCTGGTCTCAGGTTCAAACTGTTGACAGGGAACCGTCTACAGATAACAATTTGCATCTATATCAGTCTCAAAGCGCTTTACATCATTGATCTTACTGGCAGGCCGAGTCAATTTTTAAAAAAATCCACCTCAATTCCATTCTGAATATAAAAAGCCGTGTTTAAAGGATGGCTAACGACTCACATTCCTCGCATCTGTCAATATCCGTCCCAGCATATAGTCCGGTACTCATTTACACGTCATTACTTGAGGCAACTTCGTTGCAGTTGCAGTGTCTTTACCAACAACACGACAGAGCAGTGGTGGGGATCTGAACCCAGGACTTCTCTGTTTCGGGCCCGGCATACGAACCACATTGTGACAATATTTACACAATTTACTCTGCTGTTGGGTCAGGGCATTGGACTTTTGACTGCCAGGTTTCGGGTTCAAGGCCGGCCAAGCCGTGGTGCTGTTTAGTTCTTGGGAAATGGTATTTAATCATTACACATACATTTCCTCACCCCACTCACGTGATATTGAGTACCGACAATAGGCAGAGGAGGACCTTTTCAGTATGATAGACCAAGTGCGCCTGTAAAATGACTACCTCTCTGTATACTCCACATGGAGTTGAGAGGGTGTATGGTTGGAAAGACCTGTCGGGAAATGATTGTAAAGTGCTTTGGTCATGTTTACTGGATTTAGTGCTATATATAAAAACTCAGATTAAAAAAAAAAAAAGGATTCCAATTGCCAATACAAGTATTGCGAAAATGTAAGTTCTAGATGAGGTTAATAAAATATGACATTTTCATATAAACTCGTCTTTTCATTGAAATAATTTTAAATTTTCGTTTGAAAGACTAAAAAGAAACAGTGGGGAAAAAAATAATACGAAATAAAAGTGAAAATAGTCGCTTCCAGTTTAGGACCAACGCATAACCATGTTAATGACTCTCAGTTCAGTAGGAATGTCAGACTAGGATGTTGAGTACCCAACATTTTTTAATTGAACGTTAATATTTCCAATAGGATTATACCAGGTTTGTTTTGAATTAAAAATAGTTATGAAATTGTTTATTATTATCCTTATTTTTTACAACACCCCTGCTGCCGAGGTTTTGTTGTTAATTTCGAGTTGATTCCGAATCTGTTTTTAGATTTACCCTGCGATCACTAGTTATTGACCTAGGTCCAGCTTAAGACACTGGGCTGCCGCCATCTCTGGTAGACGGCAAACAATTGTCAGGCGAGCAGGCACCTTTTGAGGCCTGATCTTAGCGCATCGCTTAGACGACGCACCAAGAGACGAGGTGACAAAAAAGGCAACATGAATCGGCGACTCCACTCCGTTTCCCGTAATACTTTTCCTATAGAATAAATTCTAGCACCAAAAGAGGGAAGCTTTGGCGAGGTGGTGCGATCTCCACTGTTTCCACCTTTAGACTACCAAACCAACCATGTCATGTACATTGTTATTGTACAATTGTAGTTTCCCTTCATGAATTAATAACCCACTTCATCAATGGTGATACTTGTGGTGTCTGTTTCTGTAAAGTCCCACTATCAGTGATCAGAATCAGTGATGTATCAGCTTCTTTTCATGATTAGATATTCTTGCTTTCTCATAAGATTTAGTTCTACTTGATTTACACAACCAATGGCCTTTGCTTAGATTTAACCTAGTAACATCACCATGTCTCCCTAGTTGTCAATCAGTCACCATTCATTTGGAGAAGGAAATTTATCTTTCAAGAACTTTAGACACAAAAATTAAGGCAGATGAATGTGTCGATACACAAAACTTCAGACAATGAAAACTTTTCAGAACTCTTGACATCCCTGTAGGCCTATAGTCACAGGCAACACAATTGCCAAAATGTCTTTTTTATCCTAAGTAAACACAAACAAATTCTTCCAGTCCATGCTGCCTTCAACTTCAAGCTTCATTACAATAAAGTGTCTGATTATGATTGTCAACTACTGTTATCCACCCTGTTTCATGACCTATTGAACAAACTTGTAGCAGCTGTCGGTGGGAGAAAAAGAGAAAGTAAAAAAACAAGCGAGTGAGGGGGAGAAACACGTGGAGAAAATGACAGATGCACGCACAAAGAGTATTACAAAGTATGGCTGGCTGCTGTTTCACCTTCCGCTCTTTCCTCTAAAGTGATACAGCCGTGCTGCAGCACCAGGTCCCTTTCAACTTGCTCGAGAACCGAGCATATATAAATATCCAGGACCCATCCACGGCATTCACATCTCTCTTCCTGTAGAAAGATGACGGCTTGGTCACGGCCAGATCAGTCTTTTTCTTGGCTTTTTTTCATCATCTTAACACATACCGGTATTCTAATCGGTTTTGTATCACGCGCAAGATGGGATGAGAGCAGTGAATGAATGTGGCATCCTAATGTTTGGGCGGTCAGTGGTTGGTATATGCGGTGCGTAGTGTGCTACTGCTACATTGTGATTAGCCGTCTCTATGTAAGTGTTCACGTCTCCTTCGAACTCAAGCATGCTTAAGCGGCCTCCCAATGACCGTGCTTAAAGGCAGCATGGACTGTACAGAAATATTTCAACAACGAAATGTAATTGAAAAGAATTTATCAAAGTAGAAATGACTTTGCAATGGACATAAAGAGGACACTTGTGACGTTACCTACCAGTGACAAGATTATGTTATTTATCTTATGTCACAAGTGACCCTCACTATTTGAATAGGATGGCTTGGAGCAGAGCATGCAAGACAGAAATACTGCTATAATACAGTTTTAGTATTAATTATAATTGCAGTGTAAGGTTAAAAAGAAACAAAATTTAAGCAAATATTTAATAAAAATATGGCAA
The DNA here is from genome assembly GCA_025770095.1 of Goniobranchus kuniei. Lineage (NCBI taxonomy): Eukaryota > Metazoa > Mollusca > Gastropoda > Nudibranchia > Chromodorididae > Goniobranchus > Goniobranchus kuniei. The sequence continues at coordinate 14,252 of JAOYNN010083307.1, read as the reverse complement.
CCTCCAATGAAAATATTAAGTGCTGCATTGGTATGCCTTTTACTTTTATTTGCATCGTTCTAATTATAATCCTGCATTCTGCAATTAACTTCTTCCATCTGAAATAAGATTTCATATGGGCCCTACTGCTATTATTTTGAAAGTTATACTAAAAGAAAAGGTACCTTATACGGACATACTCATCTGCCTGGGTAGGCTTGGTTCCGACGTCATGACGACTTAGTATTTGTCATTCTAAAATCAAAACATCGGATACCGCTAATGGTATAAATTCACGAAAATACCCGATCAATACAATCTTTTCAACGCAACACAGATGAAGTATGATCATTTAAAACCAACGTCATTTAAAAAAGAAATGACAATCATTCCACAAGTAGGCTAAATAGGTCAATAAATGTTACTCAACGTCAGATTCTGACCTCTGACTGAGGTTTCCAATCTCCAATGTCACGATGACCCTGGTCCTCTCCATAGTAATGACATAGGATACCATACTTAACTTTTATTTCAAACAAATCCAAGAAATTGGTGATGTTAAGCTATCCAACATTCAAAAACATAGAAATATAAACAAACAACACTTAAAAAATAACTAAAGCACGGGATAACGTTTTCGACGTCATATAGACCTAATCACAAGATTGTCTAACTTGTTGTTGCTGTTTTTAACTCGTAAGAGATGATTACTGAGTCAAAAGCGCATGAAACAGTAGCAGGAAGATAAGTGGGTTATACACCGGGAGATATAAACCAAATCCGTGGGCTGATGGGTCTGAGCGAGCAAGATATCAACGATTTTCTGGCGAGGGCCGTGGCGGTCTATCGACGTCACGCTCTGACACCGAGTGACCCAGTAAACAAAGGGACTTCCTTTTGACAACCGGCTCTGTTTAAGGTATCATGAGTGACCATTCTTGGATGTTAGTCTAAAAGCTGGAAACTCAATAGCGATATTGAGAATCAACTCTTCTTACTTACCGCCTGGTATGGCTGATCTCCGACGTCATAAAATGACAGAGTGAACACACACCTAGCCTCAGGGCCTTTAATTCCGTAATGATACATTTTTGTTTGCTCTTTCTGGCCAACACTCATTGTTTTAGACCTCAATATCACCAATAACATTTAAATTGAATAAATCAGTGCATTTGTAGGTTCAAATGCATAGCATAGATCATGACGATGATCTGACACAGCCCATGACGTCTGAACACACACTTACACACTTATAACATATTCTACAAAGGTTTAGTGAAGAAATTTGATTCCCATTCTCTAGATATCAGCTGTGTCATCCATGATTTTTGCTAAATTACAATTTTTATAGGACTTCAAAGATTGCATCCATTACTTGCAACAAAAATCCAGTGCCAAAATTGATGAATTTTCATGCGTTTTGCTTTGTCAACTCAATATTTGGAGGTCAATTGACTTGAAATTATCTCTGTTGTATCTTGAATCTCTGAGCTTCAAGATTATAAACTTGTTTAGTGTGTTTTTGCATGACAAAAACGATTTTTCATGATGAATAGGGGGATACTCTATTGAAAGGCGACGTTTTGAGAATGAGTCAGATAAAATAGGAGAAAGAAACAACGTTACAAAAAGAAACCAAATTCACATTCAATTCATAGTATGGAAATAAAATATAAAGGAGAGAAAGAAATGAATCAAATTTCGAATTTGTACAATAGATTCACACATAGAGAGACAGAGACTCAAACGCACTCACACACGAGCGCACACACACTCACAAACCTCAAGAAAAACTTAAAACAAGTTTGTGTAGACGAGGAAGATAAAATCAAACAGTACAACACACACATTTGTCAGCAGCAAAATAAAATATCCATCAAGAATAAATACTTGTACAATATATTGCCAATAACGCAACTCAGATTAAACTGAAGACAAAGGAAGCTGAAATCGTTGCAAATGTTACACTTTTGTCCTATACAAGTCTTTTCCTTATGGGCAAGAAATCTCAGACTTTTTCTCACCATTGAGTTTGCAGCAGAGGAAGCCATTGACAATTTTTTTGTTTTGTTTTGTTTTGTTTTTCTTTTTTTAACCCATGTCTCATACCTGTACCACCATTGTTAGTTTATGTTACTGGTACATGTTTAGTCCTCTGTTGTTAGTAAGCCATCATCTATTTTAAACGTTGCCCTTTCTTTCCTTCTGCTGATTCTTTCATGCGCATCATTACTTAACATGCACTTAGAATTAGTTTAGATAGTTTCAACCCCGGTCCTCTACAGGATCCCAGGTGAGGCCTCTCCCCAAGCCCATCACCATAATGGGGTTCCTACTAATATTAATGTTATTGTTATGTCGCATTCTTACCTATTCAAAATTGGCCATGAATGTGTACGACTGTTATTCCAATTCTATTGATATGCTGAAAGCAAGGAATAAGACATGATGAAGAGTGGAAATGGGGAATCAAAATTAAAGTCATATTTTTTAGACCAGAGTGAGCCCCAAGCATGGCCAAACCCACATGACAGTGCAATACAATAACTCCATTGACAATATTTGATTTCTAACTCATATTTTAATGATTATATTCCATGGTATGGAATATATTATAACATTCATAAGTCTGTGTTGTCTATTTAATAGAAAAAGAACATGTCTCAAAAGCAAAATTTTGTTCTTAACAATTTTCATTCTGTGAAGGAATCTTTTAGTAAAAGAACACTTTTTCTATTTCTCAATTTTCTCAACGCACATCAGAAATTTCCAAGCAGAAGAAACTCCACCTGTCAAGCCGAGCAACAGAAGACGCAAGAGATGCACCATCCTGTGATAACCCAAACAAGTTATTCTACATCTATTTTTTCACCTATTTTTTTATATTTATCTGTAAACTGCGGACTGAACCCCTAGTTTTTTTTCCCCCCACTTACCAATTCCACTCCCTGTAGGTCACCAATTGGCCATTGCTCAGCTTGTGGCCACCTTTGTAAACATGTACGTGTATAAACCCATTTTATAAAACTTGAAATGTGTCCTTCTCATTGCTATACTCTTGTTCCTCTCCTGTTTTTTTTTGTACTGAATGAAGCAATAGCCTGCAAAAGTATTTAAAAGTGTGACTGAGTCGAAAGAAAAGGACGAAATGCTAAGACTTTCTCCCTCTCCCCCCAAAAAAACTCACATTCAAGGAACAAAAATATGTTATTGTTTTTTCAAATATTAAAAATAAAAACTTGAATTGATCTACAAAAAATACCCACATCTGCTCAGAGAAAAATTGACAACATACTTTGTCTGTGCTAGTCATATTTGTACATTTTTGATTCCACTGTGTTTTCTTTTCTTTTTTAAAGTTTTTTTTTTCTTACATAAAACTTATTTGTGCATTTTGAATAAATATATATGTAAAATGACTGATCCAGGAAATCAAAATAAAGGAAGTTCATACCTTTACAATGAGTTAAATGCCAGGAACTCGTTAGGAGTAGTCTTTGCAGAAAACAAGAAATAGATTTTTTTTTTCAAATTTGATGTCATTGTTTTACATCATTTCAAAATTTATGTCCAGTTTGAACAAATGTGAAGATTTCTGTTTTAAAGTTTCAACTTAGTTTGTGAAAACCCCCCATAAACAAACAAATAACAATCCAAAGCCAAACGAAGTCCTCGGAAAGATTGTCGGTGCATGAACAATTTGCAAATGTAATGAAATCGAATGGAAAGTCATAGTGACACTATGATTTATAATATAATAAATAAAGCTGTTTGGAAGAGTGAGGAGAATGAAACAATAACTTCCACTTTCTCAGAGAGAATTGTACAAGTTTATTTTGTTTTTGCCTGTTTCAAGGCATGCTGGCTAGAGATTAGTTAACTTCTCATGCTAAAACACATTCCTGCTACTTCTCTTTAGAAATTGAATATTTTTCACATATTGTTTTGTAGTTTATATTTTCTCTGCTTTACTGTCATGATGTTTATATTTGTGTAGGCTTACTTTTTGTATTCTTTGACACAAAAAGATGATCATAGAAAAATCTGACTTTTTTTACAATTAATTTTTTATATTGTCTTCATAGAGGTAGATTATTGGCAAAAGATAGAAACATTTTTAAAAAATTCATCCTCTTTTGGTTCAGATCCAGCCTGCCATTCTGCCTGATAAATAAAAACATGAATTCGTTATATCTTACTCTTTTCTGCCACTCTTTTTTTTTTTTTTTTTTTTAAATGAGATCAAATTTAGCATCTGAATGATAAAAGCAGATGCTTGTTCATATAGAACTCCTCTCTTGAAATGGGGAATAGATGATTTTAAATTTCATTCTCTAAATATGGAAGTATGCCAGGCCTAACTGTCTGGACAAGCAACTTCCTTTCAGCCCCTTCCTATTTTAATGATTTTTCTGCCCTTTTTTCCCCTCAACCATACTGATGCATTTTGACAACTTTTAATGAATGTTTTGTATATTAAATATTTCATGTGAAAATTAACCAGGGAAGTGTTCCAGTTCAATAAAGTTTAGCTTGGTGTTAAAGAGTTTATTGTGGTAGTTGATCATTATGAATATTATGAATCTTTAGGTCTAGTAGCTGACAGCTGGGCTCTTTTATTTTATTTATCTACCTGTATTGAATCAGAGACTAAATGGCCAACCGTTCAGTAGCTGGATACACCATAAGGATGAGGGCCATTCAATTATCGTTGTCTATCTATGATTTTGGCTTATTTTGTCATGTACAGGACCTCGCTTTGGTGCACAGGAGCAACTTTTTCCCCTTTTATTTTGTTTTAAATGTAGATTTTATACAAATTGTTTTTAAAAGATCTACAACATTTTCATACCTATGTTGGTTATAAATTGATTATCACTTTTGTCTCAAAAGTAGAACCTTGTTTTTGAGGTTGGAGTTCTTTCTTATTTTATATAGTGTACCAGTATTGCGATTAATGTGTTGTTATTATTATTATTATTATTTATTATTATTATTATTATTATTATTATTATTATTATCATCATTATCATTATTGTACAAAAATGTTATGTTAATAGCTTAATATTGTTTTCAATGTCCTGATTAAACAAAAATAAAGGACGGAAAATAAGTAGCTATCTTTGTGGGGTACTCTATTATAGAGCCATGTCATGGTAGTACACAGATATATCTCTTAGTTAGGTATAATGCAAAGCTATGTTTTTTGTTGTGTGTTACCACAATACTGCTATCTTTGTTGTGTATTGCCAAGCTAGTGTGGAGATAGTCAAAGGAATTTATTTGTCATCTTGATGTTGATGAGAAACTCTTTATATGGAGTAGGATAATATGACTGTGCATTGGTAATTGCATCGTACTTTTCTCCACTGAGGATTTGGCTCAAAGCAAGCCATGGCCACAGTGAATGACATAATTGGCTAAAATTAGCATAATTCATCAAATTGTTCCAAGATGGGACGTACCCTCTGTGTTTTATTTTATAAGTACAGTCTAAATATTATTTGAGTCCAGACTATAACCCCCCACCCCCCCAGGCCCACCTTACACTCTTCCTTCTTTTTTCTTATATTCCGCACTTGGAGAACAATAATTTTTGTATGTTCAATGTTTGTTGAATGTCATTACCCTCTAAGTCACAATATTATAATTATGGTCTATTGTTAATTTTATGAAGAATGGAAATTCAACAAAGTATATTATTATTACAAGTATTTGTATCTTATCCCTGTGTGAAAACTAAACACTCATCATAACGTGCCTTCATCTCAGTGCTATAACATTAATTTGAAATTGTCTTACGAATTGGAAAAAAAGGAAATTTGAAAAAAAAAATCATTTCAAATGTCATCTTTAAAGTTGTCATACTCATCACATGACAGTCATGTGATCTTTTTTCAATTGTTCTCATCTTTGTCTGCCCATGTCCCTACAAACACTGTAAAAAAAAAAGTTTCTTTGAATCAGAGAAAGGCAAGTCAAAAGTTCTATTTTTCCATACATTTTTGTCTCTGTACACAGTGCTTGGACTTCAACTGCTTGGCTGGTCTGTGCGGTAGATAGAAGTAAGGATGTTGTTCCTGATTCATTGGAATTTTATGTTATTAAATAACAATGACGGCTAGGCTCTCTGTACTTGAATTGTATAATTTATTTTTCTCCCATTTAAGTTTGTGTTTTGCATTTAATTATAACAATGTAGAAGCTCATGTTACTATGGTGTTGCCATGGACTTGCCTATCCACTGCTTTTCTCTCTTCTCTCGGGGGTGTAAAAATGGTAAAATGGGCAGCACTGTATTTTAGGCTGCGATGAGAGATAGGAGAGGTTGTACTAAAAAAAAGAATACAACCAAATATGTGGAACATAGACAAGGTGATTCAAAGGAACCATAAAAAAAAATAACTCAAGAAGATATATATTTCCAGAGATTTGTTTTTCCTTTGTATTTTCTTTTCACTTTTTTCTGTAAGCAATTCCTGGCCACATATGATTGTTTATAAGACACTGGGAGTCTTAAGTAAAATTTGCTTTTGCTCTTACCAATAGTAACCTATGTTTAGCAATGGGTTTGTGTCTTACATTACTGATAAGCTTGAATTTTAAAATATGCAGTTGTTTAAATCTCACAGATTTTAATATTACCCGCTACCATTAATTAGAGGCAAGAGGCAAAGAAGTTAAGCATATTGTGAGCAAGTTTAAGTGTAAAGCTTTGCTGATGAAGTTTTGCAATAGAGTCTGACAGACATGAGAGATTTATTTCTCTTACAAAGTATCTATGGAGTTCTACTGGGGAAATTTTGAAATTATTTAATGGAATACTTTTCGAAGAAAATATTTCTAGTGAAATGAATACAAATTGTATTTGTAGTCATTGTGCTGGGGTCATAACCTTTCCTTTAATTCATGCTGTCTTCTCAATTCTCTTCTTGCTTTGCTGGCTGTTTTTCCATGCAAATTGTGTTTTACTGTCACCCCCTTGCTGAATGTAACATTAGGTAATTGTTTCATGATCACGCTCATTTCATCTGAAGACAATCTGCTTGACTATTTCTTAAATATTTAAAACAAAAACCCTGACAAGGAACAGCCTACCATTAGAGCTTGATGTACTTCAAATATGTTCATTGTCATTTATTGCGCTGTCAAAAGAAACCTCCGATTTATATATTTCCTACTTGCTCATTGGGTCTGCTAATTATGCTTTAAAGGTCATCTGACTTGCCTTGTGAAATGCAGACTTTGATTTAATTTTTTGTTTTCATTCACTAATTGTTCATGGCTTATGTATTTATCGATTCTAGAAAATTTAACAAGAAATTTCATTGTGCTTCTAAAAGGTTGATAGACTCGCACAGTATAGATGAAAAATATTTTTCTTGGTTTTCTTTTTTGTTTTGTATTGTTTTGCAAACTACACAGTATGAAGTTTTTGAGTGTGTGAGGCCTACTAAAGGGCATAATTTAACATCTACAAATTTGGTCAAACCTGTTTATTGTAATTATAATGATGTTAATTTTGAGTGTTTTGCAAGAAGCAAAGCATTTGATGGGAAAAGCCCATTTTATGTGCAGAGTTCATGCACTTCCAAAGTACAGATTTATAGATCATTCTTATAGGCCTACATGTATTATTTTTTAATATTTAATTCAGAAATAAATTTAAAAAGCATTTTTTTTTCTTTCTTTTTTTTTTAAAATAAATTCATTTTGCTCTCCCAAAGTGTATGATCTTAAATTAGTAGCTATCTTAAACTGTCTTGTCTTTTTATGGCAAAACTGTTTGAGAGGAGTCGTCATACAATTTGAATTTCTGAAACAAATTTGAATAAAATGCAAATAGAGCCAAAGAAAAGGCCTTAAAATGAATCAGACTTATGCTGATTGTTAGATATCTTGCATTTATAGGCATAGCTGGTCTATTTGGTACTTCTTAGCTCTTGGGTACATAAACTGTAAGAGATGAAAATCTGAATTTCTGTTTTATTTTTTTAAGATGGAGAGAAAAAAAGAAATGTTCTCTTTTCATGGTTAAATTTGTATGAATTTCAGAAACATCATTGACAGTGTTTTGTTTCATACTACTAATGATGTGTGTACGTTTTTTTGTTTTATTTATTGTTAAATTTGTTTATATGTTTTTATATATTCTTTGTTTCATTTTAACTTTTTTAATTACATCTAGTCAAATTTATTTTCATATGCTTGTGTCTCTTTGCTGTCCATGAATTCGCCTTCTCTTAAAACTCTTCTCTTTCCTTCGTAATCATCAGTCAAACATTTGCACTCCTCTCCAAAAAACTGTCGACAACATGTTCTATGTGTGGGCCTATTGCCTGTACCTGCCCTTCTCTATTTAGCTATCACCATGGTTTTTTTTTTGAATGTTTGTAAATGCTTGCACTTGTGCGAGATTTGTCTCATTTTATGACCATGTGAAATAAACTTTTGGTCGGATGGCAATTAGTATAGCAAGAAGTAACTGATGACAGTTTAATGATAACCTAAGAATCATGACACTGAATCAAGGCAGTTTTCAATTGATACTCGCAGGCAGTGTTCTAAAGCCATGTCATCGAAATAAGAGATTTTTTTTATGTGTGTGAAATTAGCTTTTAAACCAAACACCCTCAGTTGAACATGCATGATAACCTGTAGGGGGCCTACAGGGAGGCTTGGGAGAAAACAAAACCAAACCCAAAGCCATTGACAATGCGGAAGAAGGGACAACTCCATGAGTTAATTTTCTTGGGAGTTTGTGTTTCAGAATGAAGGTTTTTTAAGTCATTGAGTTGCACGTCAAAGTAAAAACAAATTGAATTATGAAATATGTGCTGTATCATTGCCCCATGATTAAATAACAACCCCAAAACAAAACAAAAAAACACAGACCTATGTTATATAAGATGCTTACAAAATCATATTTCATAGTACCAGCTCTGATTTCTATTAAGAATCTGAATTGTACTCGGCCTAGTAATGTACTAGAATCAACACTTCAGGACCTTGACAGAATGTTCGATTTGATGATGACTTCACCGACAAAATAGTCAGTCGACCCAAAAGAGTAGCTTTGCTTTATTGAATTGCTTGCTGATCGGCAAACTGGTTTTTTTGTTTGTTGCTGTTGTTGGGTTTTTTTTATTAAGTCACTTTTCCGTTGTAATAGTAATCAAAATATGTTTTTATAATTTTTAAACTGTTTCAATATTGCCATTCTTATTTACATGGGCCTGTAATTTGTTTGTATGTTGTATGTATGCATGTTTTGAATCATCGCCTTTTTGGAATGTCTTCAGCCCTGACTCATAAGTCTCTTCGTTTTGCCTGAAAATGTGATTTTCTATTTGTTGATGTTCATCATTCAGCTTGTGAAAAGTTTGATGATTGTAAGACATGTATGTAAATATGAATACAGTCATTTCATTTCATTGGCATAATTTTTTTACCACATTATGATAATTTTAAAACTCAAGATGCTTTTTGTATTTTCATTGTTTCAGGCTAATAACCATTTTACAATGTGCACGTCACTGAGTTTGTTATTTGATTGGTTTTTATACTTGTATTTGGATCTAATAGTTGGAAGCTTTAAAAAATTTTTTTTTTATTTTTGCTTTACCGTTGAGACAAAAATGCTTCTACTCTATATTTGAGCTGAGAGTGATATATCATATACTAATACTATATATATAAAGCTGAGTACAGCCTGTAATGGAACATAAAAGGCTTTTTTTTTTTTTTGTCACTGTATTCACAACCACCAAAAGGGGTAGATATATTTAACCCTGAACTTGCCAAGTTCGACTTCAGTCGCAACGGCCAGTATGCATTGTCATTACCAGGTCTGACTTAAGTCGAAATCATAATAGTCCCGCTCTAAAAGACGATAGCAGTAAACCACTGGTGTATAATTATTCTTGAGTAACTTCCCTTGGCTCAGGAAGCATCTCTTGCCTTCCATGAATATTTTCGCCGTTAAATATCCCTGGATTATTGATTTTTTTCTACATTTTCCATTCTTACACCTGAACGATGGATGCAGATAATGAAAATGAAATTTATGGACATGACATTGATTCAGGTGAGGAGTATTTAGATAAAAGTGACAACTCTAGCAGTGCATCAGAGAGTGATGATTCAGTGGCTGGATCTGGATCTAGACCTGTAGGCCTACAAGACTTCGTTGATAGTGGTGGGGACTGATTGGCTGTACCAGGCTCAAGTAGAACCAAAAGTGGGCGTGGTCCTAGAGAAAGTGAATGGGCTTGGAAGTTGCTAAGGTATCTTGAGACTGGCAATCCTAAAGAATGGCTGATGGAATTTGGTCATGATTCAGCAGGAGTGAATAGATCTATTATTGACAGAGGAGAACTGAAAACACCTGTAGATTTCTTTAGGCTTCTCTTTCCTGATGTGGCTTTGGAACTCATAAGTAATGAAACAAATTGTCATGCCGCTCAGGTGTTACACGATAAAGAACTTACCCCCCATTCAAGAAAAAAGAATTATGACTCAGTTTTTCAAAATCAACTTTATTCATTCATCAGACATTTTGCATCATAAAACAATCATTTATCAGTTTTGTAATGGTGAAACAGCAGGGAATTTCACTATATATAAAAAAATTACGCATATTAATGACTTTTCAAGAAGGCCACCAAGGTCACGTGACTAATTTGCATATTCAATTATGTAAATATGTTGCCAGTTCATTCTGAAAATTTCATGAAATTACATCAAGCCGTTGTTATGATTTTTAAAATCAAATCTGCTGATTTTCCACAATTTTTGACAAAGCTCTTGGCAAAGGGAATTACATAGTTGTTAAATAGGCTTGGCAGGTTAAGGGTTAAACTGCTTTCGAGGGTGCATGAACACACTGTGTTTTGCAGTACGTCTGTGTTTTTGAATTTATTGAACCTTCTTTGTTTCATCAAATGTTTTGTTTGATTTGTCCAATCTTTTTCCCTTCCTGCCATTGAGAGGCTACCAGCGATCTTATTTCTGGCACAAAGATCTAGATCTAGATGTTTAAAAGACTTTTGGGAATAGTGGTAACCTTGCATTATGGCTGAAGTTTGAAGGTACCTATATTGATTCTCAAAACAATAATCTTCTGCTGATAATTAAACTCCTTGTCTTCTGTTTTGAATAACCTGGTGTCATCATGTAGATTCCTTGAAAAGAAAAATTTTATGGAATAAACTCTCTTAAACCCCTTCCTCCCACCCCTAATCACTTGGTGACAGTTTCTCCCATGTTGTCTGCTGTTGACCAGTAGAAGGCCTAGTCTGTACTTGTAGTATTACCGAGGATAACATTTGCTATAAACAAAGAGACAGACTCTAGACCGAAAGTTAGAGAGAATTGTTCTAAAAGGAAGCAGATGGAATTCTTTCAATTTCAATTATGAAATTGAAAAAGGTGGATCTTACTCATGATTTTAATAAAAAAATGGAGATCGCTTTCTGATTGAACAAGGAAATGTGTTGCCAGGAAGCTCAGAGCTTTAGCTCTGCTTTTATGCGTTATACTGAGGTACATGTAAGTAGTCCTGTTCAAACTGATTGGGCTCATAGGGCCAAGGTATACCTGGTTTCTATAGCATGAAGTGGACAGTGACATATTTTATCCATCACTCTCTTTTCTGGCCAAAACTACTGGTACCTGTACCCATATTCAGTGAAGCAATAGGGGTACATTTTCTTGCTCAAGGGAAAACCACATGTGTCAGTAGTGAGAATCAAACCTGCCAACGCTCTACCACTGAGCTAGTGTCCCCTTCTGTATTGAATAGGTATTATTTAAATGTTATTGAGACCATTGTAAATTAAAAAACATAAATTAGAGCTTTAAGCTTCTTACCAAATATGAACCAAGGGGCCAGATGAAGTGTTTCTAATTCTGTTGATGATTTGTAATGATAAGATAAGGGTGTTGTAGAGATGAACTTTGAACCAAGGGGCCAGATGAAGTGTTTCTAATTCTGTAGATGATTTGTAATGATAAGATAAGGGTGTTGTAGAGATGAACTTTGAAGATGCTGCTAGAAATAAGGATTGACGAAGATCCTGATGGTGAGTCTGATTTTAATTTTAACGATGAATAGAAGTTTCTTTGCAAATGTGTCAAAATTCATGCAGTTGTAATATCCTACAAATACTGTTACAGTAGAATTCAGAAATAACGAGTTTGACAGGTGTAACCCTAATTAAATGCTGTTTCCACATTCTCACTCTTCCCAAGCAGCCTAAAATAGTCATGAAAGGCTTTTCAGTAGCTTGAGGGAAAAGTTTCAACATAATGGCCATAATTGCAAAAGAAACAACTTAACGAATAGGCTAGGCTAGAATATCGATGAGTGCACTGGATGAAGGCAATTAGTCCAAAGGAAGGAAAAGAGGGTCTAGTTTATTGACTAGACTGTGTGTGTTTGTGCTCTACACACTATGAGTGTTCATGTTTGATGATGTGTACAAGTGCCATGCTTCTGATACTGTAGACTATGCCTTAGGCTAGGGCTGGCTGGGCTATGGAAGGCAAGATCTAAATTCTGCGACATTGAATTGATATATTGTGGGCCTACATAACATGTACACTTTCCTTCGTGTGAGAGTGTAGGCTAACCTAGGCCTACTAAACAACACTCCACTCCAGTGATCCTCCCGTCCCTCCCCCTCTTGATTCCACTTCTCTCTCACAATAAGCGACACGGCTGAGCGAAGCCGTTTTGCCACCTGGGGCTAATCTTTTGTTTTAATGAAAAAGAATAAAAAAAACAAAGAAGTACATTTTGTCACTTTCTCAGACTGTTTAACCCTCTATAGTCCTAGCCTAGGGGAGGAAATATTTGCTATTTCCAAGTTGACCTCGTTTTTCATACTCGCTACTTCCATGCTAATTTTATTGACTCAAAGAAGGAGAAAAACGGGGATTTAGATTTTACTAGCTATTTCTAAGCCCTCACTATTACCGTATGCGTTACTTTCATGATCTACTGTGCTTATAATAAAGAGATAGTTTCCTGACTAGACTGTAGGAAATGAGAACAAAAACAAGACATTCCTGCCTGATCCATTCTTGTATGTCAATAATTGTTTAACTAAAATGCTGTTAAAAATGAATTTAAAAATTAGTTTAAATGAATAAGAAAGAGATTTAAAAAACTGCCCTGTCCATGGAGAGGCATTTTTGTGGTAGAGGGGTGGATTTTTAGTTTCTGTCTGCTCAGATTGTTGGCTTCAACTTGTTTTGGTTTCAATCTTGTTGTACAGTCCATGCCGCCTTTAAGCAGTCATTGGGAGGATACCAAAGCGTGCTTGAGTTTGAAGGAAACATGAACAGTTACTTAGAAACAGCTAATCATGATGCATCACACTACGCACCACACATGCCACTGACAGCCAACACACTACGATGCCACATTCATTCACCACCCTCATCCCAACTCACCTGTGATACATACTGGATAAGATCTAGATCTAATAACGGCATGTGTTCAGAAAATAAAAAGCCAACAAAAAAACTCATCTCTATTGATGTGGTCGTGATTAAGCCTTTATCTTTCTACTTGAAGAGAGATGTAAATGCGGTGGATGGGTCCTGGATATGCTCGGTTCTCAAACAGGTTGAAAGGGACCTGGTGCTCCAGCATGGCCGTATAACAGAGCACCAAACCATCAAAAACCAAGAGGGAAGGGCAGCTGGTGAAACAGCAGCCAGCATAACATAACAACACTTTCTTTGTGTGTCTTATATGTGTGTCCGTGTGTAGCTTATGAGTGTGTGGGTCTGTCTTTCTCCCTGCATGTTTCTCTCTCTCACTCGCTTTTTTTTTTTTTTTACTTTCACACTCACAACTACGATGACAAGTTTGTTCAATCAGTCATGAAACGACAAGTTTGTTCAATCAGTCATGAAACGGGGTGGATAACAATAATTAAAAATCAGAATCAGACACTAGTGTGTAATGAAGCGTGCCTGAAGCCGAAGATACTGTGCTTGAAGGCGTGTAGTTTCTATAGAAAAACTTAGGTAAGAGCCATTTAACATGCTTAACGGTAAGAGCCATTTAACATGCTTAACAGTAAGAGCCATTTAACGTGCTTAACAGTAAGAGCCATTTAACCCTGCAGAGGCGTTTGCGCTACTTGTAGCGCCCGCTGTAAACACATCGAGAGGGCCGGTCGTGCTACAAGTAGCGCTGCTCTCCCCTTTGCGGAGAGTGCGTCGGCGCTACTTGTAGCGCATGAACCCTGACCCTCTTT